>CM074446.1:31068495-31080995 GCA_037101425.1 Elopichthys bambusa | reverse complement strand
CAATAGTGTGAGAGTCAGGCTGTGATTGCTGAGGGCGTCTCTCGTCCCTGAGCTCCAGCGCACACAAAACTATGACATTTATGTTCCCGCCAGCACAATTAACACCGTCATGCAAATGATGCGACTCTCACCGAGTTTCAGTCTGAGGCGTGATCGATACTCGCCGGCATCTCGGAGGGCACGGGCTCGTGACCGCTGACATTTGTACGGCAGTAAACAGCGTTTGGCCTGTGGCTGTTTCTGAACACATCCGCATGAGATTCATGAGCTGATAAACAGAGGAAGATGATAAACACGCAGCCGGGCGGATGTGTGGCTGCTGGGTAATTACAGGTGTGTTTGATGGAGTTCACCTTCCTCCGGGCGTCTCGGCGGAGTGACGCGCGGTCTTCAGATCTTTTCATTCACGCTCCTGTTGAGAAAGAGAGCGTCTTCTGTACTGTCGACCGGTGGGGTTGTGGGTGTTTTATTTTATTTTATTTATTTATTTATTATTATTATTATTATTTTAATAGCTGATGCTGGTGTGTGATGGCTGATATAATGCAGATATTTACATTGAGATATAATGACATTGTTTTATTTGAAGAATTATTAAATATTTGTTAAAAATTTTACAAAAACAAAGTTTTTATTATTTGCTGAAAAGATTGGAAGATTTTGTAAATATTCTTCTTCTTCTTCTTCTTATTTTTTACTTTCATTTCTACTTACTACTTTTTATTTTTAATGGCTAATAGTAATATCTAGATATGGCATCTGATATATTGCAGTTATAAAACATATATTATATTATATTATATTAAAAATTGTTCAATATTTGTCAACAAAAAAAAAAAAGAGATTTGGGAAATATTAATAATAATAATAATAATAATAATAATTCTAAAATGTCCCAGTCTTGTCAGAAAATAAAAATGTAGGTTTCTTTTTTATTTTATTTAAACAGATATTGACTAATTCTTAAAATATTGTTATTATTGTTGTTGTTGTTACTTTTTATGGATAATACTAATATGTAATGATCAGAGTAGCTAATATCTGATATGATATATGATATATACATTATATCATATCAATCATGTATCATATCTCATAAATCATATATATCATATCATATATGTCATATAAATCTCAAATCTCTCAAATCTCAAATAATATATCATATATCATATCAATCATGTATCATCTCATAAATCATATATATCATATCACATATATATCATATAAATCATGTATCATCTCATAAATAATATATCATATATCATATCAATCATGTATCATATCTCATAAATCATATCATGTATCATCTCTTAAATCATGTCATATCGTATATCATATAAATCATGTATCATATCTCAAATCATATATATCATTGTATATCATATATCATATCAATCATGTATCATATCTCATAAATCATATATCATATATCATATAAATCATGTATCATATCTCAAATAATATATCATATATCAATAATGTATCATATCTCATAAATCATATATATCATATATCATATAAATCATGTATCATATCTCATAAATAATATATCATAAATCATGTATCATCTCATAAATCATATATTTCATATCACATATATCATATAAATCATGTATCTCATAAATATATCATATCTCATAAATCATGTCATATCGTATATCATATATCATATAAATCATGTATCATATCTCATAAATAATAATTCATGTCATATATCAATCATGTATCATATCTCATAAATCATATATCATATCGTATATCATATGTCATATATCTTATCAATCATAATTATATAAATCATAATCATATCAGTTCAAAATCGTCCAAAACCTAAATGTTAATTTTTTTAAATGAATAAAGACGGGGAGATTTTGGTATTTTGATAATAGTCAGATACTCTCAGACAAAATTTGTCAGCCTGACTAACATCAGCCCATCATTTTTTAAATTATTATTATTATTTTTTTTTTTTAAAGAAATGACATCATTTAAGTCAGCTTTTTCCAAAAGAAAATATGAGTTTGTTTTAGAATAAATGTGGTGGAGCAGAAATGAAAGAGTTAAAGGTCAATGCGTTGGTCAGTCTGAGCTCCAGCTGAAGTAACACAGTTTCATGTCTCACTTTAATCTCTTAGAGTTTTTCATCAAATCATAAATAACAGCACAGGATTTTATATTGGCATAAGTTACGATGCTCTAGGGAAGGGAAATAAATCATTACAGTGTAAGATGAATGAATTTCATTTCTTCAGAAATAGAAACATGTTGTTTGTTGGAACCTTATTTCTCTGCTCCAGTTGATTGGTGTTAAATGGGAATTTAAATGGGAATTGATTGTTTTATTTGACTACAGATACACACACTTACTCAAACACACGGCGACCTCAAACAGGACTTATTTACTCTGAACTGAAATTTCTGTACTAATGTGATTTTCAGAGACTCTGAAGGTTTTAAACATTTGAATTAGACTCAAGACGGATGAATATTCATGAGCTGGTTGCTGTTCTGGCACTTTCTGCTCCCACAGCTTTGGGTTTGTTTGTAGTGTTGAGCTTTATGGTAATGTTCACAATGCTTTTGTTGATTTTGCGCTTATAAAGCAGAAAGTGCTGCTCAAACACAGCAGCATCAGATCTTAAACATCTCAACATATCTTCATGCGCTGTTAAACACATTGAATCCAGATCCGTTCGGGCAGATCTCCAGGAATCGTAAGCAGATTTTGCTTTCAGGAGCACAACTGGAAAATAATCTGCCAGTGATATGAACATTTTCATGACATAAACGGAGAGTTTTTACTCTTTATTGACACTCAGGCTGCCCAAATTTCTGATCCTTAGTTTAAAGTCGGCGTGAAATGGAAATTGCGCTGGTCTTTTCTTCTCTATTGTCGTATATCCAAGTGAAACAGCTTCGCAAACAAGAACAAATGTAGAGCGGCTTGATTTTGTCTGTGGGGAATTCAGTGGATGGTTGTGGTTTGCTATTGGTGGATCTCATGTTGAGTGACAGGTGGCTCCGCCCTCACGCCAGTGTGAGCGAGTGACAGACGATTCCAAGAGGGAACAGAAGAACGTAACCCTTTATGACCGGCGAGAGCGTTTGCATGTCTCTGTTACAGCAGGTTGTTATGATTAAAATGAGCCCATAATCCGTTTCGTTAATCGCGAGATATTACTCACAGAGTGATGTAGCGTACTTAGCTTAAAACATGTCTCGCGTCTTATCCAAAAGTTTCCATGCATGTTTTCCGGCGTGCAATAACACAAAATAGGTATAATTTTAAACCTTTTTTAATGCATCTAACCATTTTGATAAACTCTTAACAAGTGCTGAGAAGCCCCCGCACTCTAAAAAATAACTAAAGCAAACGGTAATATACCGTAAAAACAATGCATTCTGGGTAATATGTCGTTTTCGGGAAAAGAGGCTTATAGGCTACTTTCTCGAAAACGACAAATAATATTACCCAGAATATACTGTTAAAATAATACATTCTGGGTAATATTTGTCGTTTTCGAGAAAAGAGGCTTATAGGCTACCTTCTTGAAAACGACAAATAATATTACCCAGAATGCATTGTAATATACAGAAAATACTATTAAAATAATGCATTCTGGGTAATATTTGTCGTTTTCGAGAAAAGAGGCTTATAGGCTACCTTCTTGAAAACGACAAATAATATTACCCAGAATGCATTGTAATATACAGAAAATACTGTCAAAATAATGCATTCTGGGTAATATTTGTCGTTTTCGAGAAAAGAGGCTTATAGGCTACCTTCTCGAAAACGACAAATAATATTACCCAGAATGCATTGTAATATACAGAATATACTGTTAAAATAATGCATTCTGGGTAATATTTGTCGTTTTCGAGAAAGTAGCCTATAGTTTATTTTGAATAATATGACCTAGAACGCATTTTTATGAAATATTACCGTTTCATTGGAAAACGCTGTTTTACTGCGTAAATTTTTAAAAAAATTTTTTATAGTGTATTAACCGGAGTGTACTGCCCGCTGGCGCCACCTAGCAGCGAAAAAAATTAATAATCATATTTTTCAAAACTCCAAAATTATTTACAAAAAAGAGTCTGAACTTTATTTACTGATAAATAGAAACATTTTTCATAATTTATAACCTCTGGTCGTCTTCGTTACACTCGGCTCCTTCGCGGTCAAAACGTAACTTTTTTTTTTTTTCGTTTTTTTTCAGAAAAACCAGTGTAATATATTTATATTTTGATTATTATTAAACATTTTTAGGGTATTTTTTGATACTATGCAATATTTATACAGTTTTTATTAGCTATTTTTTTTTCCCGCATTAAAAATAATACACAATTTTTTTTTTTTTTTCTAATATAATAGACCTTGACCTAAATTATTTTTCAACTAAGCAGTATTCCATGTTAAAACAGAGACGAGGCATTTAAAATCCAATTTGTTGAAGGTAGATTAGTGCCATCTGGTGGGTGTAATGCCATGTTTGACCACTAGATGCCTGTAAAGTTCTATATAAAGTGGCTTATAAATTCTCTAGTGGTTTAAGTTGGATTTATACTTAGACATTCTCAAAGACTACTTTTTGTCAAGGTTTAGATGTTTTTTTTTTTGTTCGAAATGTTGATTTTGAGTGTCAGTTTTTGCATTAATTTTAACCTGAACACAGTTATGTTACACATAACATCAAAATTCAAATGCGATTCATGCGAAATTTTATAAAACTGATTCTTTTCAGATGATTAGAAGATTGATTGATATGCAGAGAAATATAAGTGTTAAAGGCAAAATGAAAAGACAAACATGATGCTCCTCTCTCATTGTGAATGCATTAATGCCGCGCCTGACTGATTCTCGCGGGACACGCAGACTAAATTAAAATCCTCACTTTTGCTGAACCTGGAAGAGGTCGAGTTTCTCATTAACTATCAGTCATCAAACACTCACATTATACAGCGCACCCTGTTTAACCTCATATTGTGTGTGTGTTCGTGGTGTGCTCTGTTACCTCAGACTTCACCTGATGTGACGTGACGGCCGGGAATCTTTTAACCTCATCAAGAGGCTCTGTAAACGCCGTGTCTTGTCAAACGTGGAAAGTCATGAAGTTATTTTTCATTGCAGTCACTCTTTCTCTTTTAATCATGCGGATGAGTTAGTTCAGATTTAGTGCAGTGTTTATGGGCTCGGACTGTGTGTATGTTCCTGACGGGACGCTTGCTTTGTGTCAGCAAATCCACGGGATTTTAATGCACTTTTATTCAGCACTTTCCTGAATGGTTCTCAGGAGTGAGGAGGTTTTATATGCATAAATAATTCATTCAGCAGCACAACTGACACAAGTGTAGTCCTCCTGCGCGAGTCCTTACTCTGGGAATCTGCATTTTGCCTCTTATGATAATATTAATAATAATGGCCTTCTACTCCTCCATAGAGTGCTTGTAGACTCTCGGAGGCTTTTCTGTCTTATAATCATTTTCTTTTCACAGATAAATGTGTTGCTGTTGTGGTTTTACTGTGTTAACTCACACTTTTACTCTGGGATGTTTCTGTATCGAACTTTAACACAGACTGATAAAACGTATAGTACATCACTGTGGATAAAACATCTGCATAAATGTAAATAAAAGCACTTTTTTTTTTTTAAATAAGACAATCTGAGTTCAAATCAGACATTGAATATTTTATATATTTTATAAAATATTAATAAAAAATAAGGATAATGTTACAGGTGATCAATGCATAATCAATATATATATATATATATATATATATATATATAAATATATATATTTATATATATATATATAAATATGTAATGATATATTGAAATAAAATTATAGAGTTTATTGGTCATTATACAGAAAAATTTGACTGTCAATAACCAATCATAATCAGGTAGTCATTTACATTTAACACTTATATTTGCAATTTTGCAGATGCTAAATTAATATGCAAGATAGATGTTTTTATTTATTTATTGTTTTTGAATTTTTATTTATTTATTATTGCATTGAAACAATGCCATGTTTAAACTAGAGTAGTATACAAGATAAACAAAAAAATATTTATATAGTTTTTTATTTTTTATTATTATTTTTATGTAGAATTATTTGACAGCATAATGCTGTTAATAACCAATCATAATCAGGTATTCATTTACATTTAACATTTATATTTGCAATAATTAATGTTGCAGATGCTAAATAAATATACAAGATAGACGTAAAATATTTGTTTATCTACTTTTTATTTTATTTATTTATTGTTTTTTTATTTATTTATTATTGCATTGAAATAATTCCATGTTTAAACTAGAGTAGTATACAAGATAAACAAAAATATTTATATAGTTTTTGATTTTTAAAATTATTTTTATGTAGAAATATTTGACCACATAATGCTGTTAATAACCAATCATAATCAGGTATTCATTTACATTTAACATTTATATTTGCAATTTTGCAGATGCTAAATTAATATGCAAGATAGATTATTTTATTTTATTTATTTATTGTTTTTTAATTTATTTATTATTGCATTGAAACAATGCCATGTTTAAACTAGAGTAGTATACAAGATAAACATAAAAATATTTATATAGTTTTTTATTTTTTTAAATTATTTTTTATGTAGAAATATTTGACAGCGTAATGCTGTTACTAACCAATCATAATCAGTTATTCATTTACATTTAACATTTATATTTGCAATAATTAATGTTGCATATGCTGAATAAATACACAAGATAGACATAAAAAATATTTATTTATTTTATTGTACTTTACTTTATTTTTTAATTTTTTAAAATAAAAAATATCATAATTTTGATCACATTATTTATGTGTATTAACGTGTAGTTATGGCTGTGGTTTGATTGACAGGAAGCTCCTCAGTGTGTGTTTTTGTGTTCAGGAACGTTCTTTCAGCCGGCATAAAAAGCTCTATCCCATAACCAGACTGCTGAGCGCCAGATACGCTTCTCTGCCACACTGAAACTGGCCTGTATTATTTTATGCATCCTGGCCATTTGTGTTCATCACTGTGAAGTGCTCTTAAGATCTCTGTATGCTGATGGACTCTGTAAACGAGGCTGATCGGCACGTTTAGACACGCATGGATTGAATTTAGACACGGAGGTATTATTAGGCACATGCTGCATTCTGCTCCGGATACGGCAACAGAGCCGCCATCTTGGAACAGTCAATTAGCAGAGAGTTTGAATGGAAGTCAATGGAGAAGATGCTTCAGTAGTCATTTTGCAGAAAAGAGAAGAATGTGTGTTATTTATGGCATTATATTTCTATAAACCACTTAGTATCAGTACACAGTTGATCTCTTCAGGAGTAATCTGGCTAATGTAAGTTATGAACAGTGGACTGTAATTATACAATATTTTATGATTAATAGAAGTTTAGTTCATGCAAAGAATATAGAACATGTAAATTGTATTGCACTAATTATTTATCTCAGTAGATTCATTTTTTTTAACAGTGTACATTTTTTCGTGGTTTTGAAAGTGTCTCTTCGGCTCACAAATGCTGCATTTATTTGATCTAAAGTACGTTAAAAATTGTGAAATATTATTCCGATGTAAAACAGCTGTTTTCTATGTGAATATATAGTAAACTATAATTTATATCCAGTGATCAAAGCTGAATTTTCAGCATCATTACTCCAGTCTTCGGTGTCAGAAATCATTCTAATATGATGTTTTGCTGCTCAAGAAACATTTATGATTATTATCAGTGTTTTAAATGTCTTTACTGTCACTTCTGATCAACGTAATGTGTCCTTGATGAATAAACGTTTTAATTTCGGTAGTGTTTCCTCATTATAGCGTGCTGTTATGATCAGTTTCATGTTTAATGGGGAAGGATCTGTTGTATTCATGATTTTATGAAGCATTATAAACTTATTTAAGGTGCCAGTTCTCAGTTTTGTCCTGTAAATGTCTGTTATTTTAGCACATTTCTCTTCAGATGGTGTGTGAACAGGCACGTGGGTGAAGCATCTTCCAAACGACTGTTTCCGTGAGCCGGTTCAGTAGCGTAAGACTTCATAAGCCGAGCTCAAGCTTCATTAAGAGGAGGCTTTACTGCGATCTCTGCATCTCTCGTCTCACCTGAGAGCGCTGGCGGTGGGGAGTGATGAAGCTAAAGGCCTAATCTCCCTGTCTGAAGTGAGCTTCTGTTCATTTCATGTTAAAAATTAATGCGGCTCGCCTGCAGCGTCGCTCGCAGCACTTTGGCCTCAATTTTTAATGGAGCAATTATAAAGGTTATGCGCTGATACTGAGCACATCGATTAGACGCTGTTGTTTCATCCCCTCCTTTCTCCTCTTTTATTGCTCTTCCTGTGTTTCTGACGGGTTCAACTGAATCATTTTAATAGGGGGAATAAAGAAGGGATGAATAATGCGCGTGTCTGTGAGATGTCGTACATGTGATACGTGTTCATATATATGCTGATGCTTAGCACAGAGAAGCAGAAGTTTCTGTAACGTGCAGCACGTGTGATTCATTTTTCTTTCCCCAGTAAACATTCACATTAAATAGATATTTTATTTTTAAAAAGGCCGAAATGAGTAAAAGGCTTGCTGAAGTTAAGCAGACACTGAATAGAGACTAGTTAGTTTGAGACCAAAAGTAGCTTTAGTTATTGTTAAACTTGCTCTTAGGACAAATTAAAGAAAAATATTTCACTTTTTTTCCCCCGTTTTAACAAATATTTTTAGTTCAAAGGTTGATGAGTGTTTGTTTTTTCCTAAAAGATGAGACCAATAGAAGAAAAAAGATTATACTTGTATAAAATTGCATGATTTTTGTAAAAAAAAAAAAAAAATGTAATTGTGATTTTTCTGATAGAAATTGCAGTTGCAATTTTTAAAATGCGATTTAAAAAATATATTATTATTATTATTAATACTAATAATAATTATGCTGTATTGTAATTATAGATAGAAGTTGCAGTTGCAATTTTTAAAATGCGATTTAAAAAATATTATTATTATTAATACTAATAATAATTATGCTGTATTGTAATTATAGATAGAAGTTGCAGTTGCAATTTTTAAAATGCGATTTAAAAAATATTATTATTATTAATACTAATAATAATTATGCTGTATTACAATTATAGATAGAAACTGCAGTTGCAATTTTTAAAATGCGATTTAAAAAATATTATTATTATTAATACTAATAATAATTATGCTGTATTATAATTATAGATAGAAATTGCAGTTGCAATTTTTAAAATGCGATTTAAAAAAAAATTATTATTATTAATACTAATAATAATTATTATAGTGTATTATAATTATAGATAGAAACTGCAGTTGCAATTTTTAAAATGCGATTTAAAAAATATTATTATTAATACTAATAATAATTATTATAGTGTATTATAATTATAGATAGAAACTGCAGTTGCAATTTTTAAAATGCGATTTAAAAAAATTAAAATAATAATTATTAAGATTATTAACACTAATAATACTAATAATACTTATTATAGTGTTATTATTATAATTATAGATAGGAATTATTTTTAAAAATATATTTTTTGGCAATAATAGTAGTAATAATAATAATAATAATTATAATAAATTACATTGTGATTTTTATAATTATAGATAGAAATTGCAGATGCCATTCTTTAAAATGTGATATAAAAAAAATAATAGTAGTAATTCATATTATTATTATTATTATTATTATGACTAATAATAATAATATAGTGTGATGATTATAATTATAGATAGAAATTGCAGTTGCGATTTTTAAAATGCGATTAAAAAATGATTAATGTTATTATTAATGCTAATAATACTACTAATAATTATCATCTTAGTGTAATTATTATAATTATAGATAATCATTATTTTAAATTAAATTCTTTTTGGCCATAATAATAATGATGATGATGATAATAAGAATAAGAATTATTATAAAAATATTAAATACAAATGAATAAATATTACCATTATAATATTTAATAAAAATAAAAAATAATATTGTGTGTAATGACAAAAACTAATATTTTTCTTTTTTTTTCTTAATTTCTTCATTTTCAAATGTTAAACCATCAAACTTTTATTTTGACGGAAAACTTCGCTCTGAAACGCATGTATTTATTCATTGAATGCATTATTATATTTATTGAATGAAAGCTCATCACAATAACCCATACCGGTGTTATTTCCATTTAGTCGTGCAGCTCTAGTTTGCATCTTTCTAAAAGCCTCCTTTAATTATGTTTTATTAAAATCTCTTTTCACCTGCTGCACCATGAAACAGCTGAAGAGTGCATGATGGACTGCAGGGAAACCACACACCCTAGCAACCACATAGAAATGCCCTAGCGACCACCCCACTCTAGCGCAGTGGCAGTGAGGTTGATTCACATCTTGAGAAAGTTTAATATTTGATTCCTGTCGACGAGTTTGAGCTTCAGCGGTGTGTGTTTGCTCAGGTTGTTGTTAAGTGGGAGCGCTCCAGCCCGACAGGCGGTCGGACGCACGCGAGCTTCCCGGGCCGTGGATAATTTCTCTCTCTCTTTCCCTTTTCTCAGCAGGAGAAGCTCTTAACCGAGTCTTCTCTTCCTGAGCGACTCTCGTGTGACTGTCCTTGCTCAAAATTTACACACATTTGAAAAAAAAGTGTATGAGTGTATATCTTTTGCGTTCGGAAGTGAAATGTGGCTTTTACACGTGAAATGATGCTGATATCCATTAGTTTTGTCTCCGATTTCTCCTCTTTCTTACGCTCGCACTCGTGTTCCTTCACACCGGCTGTATTTTGTTTATAACCATTCTCGTGCATGAACACGCAATAAATCTGAAATTTACAATAAAATGACAAAAACACATGATTGTCTTAATGTGTTTGTGAAATGAAAAAGTCCATATTTCGCTCTATTGATGAACCATCGCAGCGTGAAAATGAGATTCAGGCTGTTTATCGTCATCATCATCATTTCTTCATATGAAAGTAAACATTTATGCAAAAAAAAAAAAAATAAATATGTTTTGTTTGAAACACTTCAGAGTAATAGTATAAAGAGTATATATATTCAAATAACATTTTTTAACAAAAATATATCTTTTAGCTGTAGTTCTTGAAACATTTGATATTTCCGAGAATTAATACATTCTAAAAAATGGTCAAATATGGACAAACCCAACCATTGGGTTAAAAATTTAACCCAGCAGTCCATATTTGAAACAAGGAAGTGACATCATGGTAACATTTAAAACGTTTGTGCGTTCACTCATTAATGAGAAGTTACTGATGCATTACACTGGGTTAGAAACAACCCAAGTTGGGTTAAATGTTTGACCCAACGTGTGCTGGATAGTTTTTGCATTCCCGGATATATATATATATATATATATATATAATAAAACTAAACCATACACTCTTAAAAACAACCCACGTTGGGTTAAAAATAGACAAATGTAGCAACTGGGTTGTTTTAACCCAGCGGTTGGGTTAAATGTTTGACCCAACGTGTGCTGGATAGTTTTATTTAACTCAATTATTGTTTAAAAATGTTTAATAAATGAACAGGTTTAATGAACAATAATTAAACAATAAACATTTATTAAACTCCTTAATAATAAATGTTCACCTTTTGATTATTATTGTTGCCTCTAGTAATTATGTGTCTGATTTTTAATTTCCAACATATTTTGGGTTCATTTTAATCCACACATACAGTCATTTTTAAATAATAGTTGAGTTAAATAAACTACCCAGCAGGTTGGGTCAAATGTTTAACCCATCCGCTGGGTTAAAACAACCCAGTCGCTACATTTGTCTATTTCTAACCCAACATGGGTTGTTTTATAGGAGTGTATGGTTTAGTTTTATTATATATATATATATATATATATATATATATATATATATATCCGGGAATGCAAAAGGTGTGTGCAGTTTTTGAAGCATTAGGAGGGTTAAAGCTCATGCTGTATATATGTATATATGTATGTGTATATATATGTATATATATATATATATATATATATATATAGTTTTGACTCTTCATGCGGTACATTAGTTAATTCCTGTGCTTGTTTTAGTGCAGTGAGTCTTTGCTTCAGTAGTTCTGTAGCAGTTCGACCTCCCCAAAGTCATTTCAATCCCTGTTCCGTATGTTTTCCCATTAATAATTCATCTCCGAAGTGATTAATATTTTACACCTACATGCTGAAGCTCGTAGCAGACAATAGATGTGAATTAATCAGGCTGTGTTGGCAAGCCAATACATCGATCCATCCGTTTCCCTTTCTCATGACGCTCACATGGACGCTTCATTTCTGTAGCAGCGAGTTTATGAGGTTAATGTGCTGAAATGAGTCACTTTGCTTTCTTTAACTCGTCTTCCTGGTGTTATTGTGAACGGTTCATCACTGCGAGTTATTATAAAGAAAAAATACAGTCTATTTAGTCATATTTTAGGTAATGCAGCCATTATAAATCTA
>CM074446.1:31008495-31063495 GCA_037101425.1 Elopichthys bambusa | reverse complement strand
GATGATGGTAATCATTTTGAAACCCGTTCAATATTGAGCTTCACAGCGAGCAGCACCTCAAAATCAAAGCCAGACCGCAAAACTGCAGAGTTCAACGGAAGGACGGCCGGTACTTTTGGGTTCTCGGAAGATGGAGACTGTTGCATTATGGGTTAGTGCAGAAATATGCTGTGTATTTACACTCGTACATGAGCATATGTGTGTGTTTAACGGTACAGGAGAGGTCTGTCCAGCCCTGTTTTGTTTTATGATTTACAGAAGTTCATGGCATACTAAGAAAAACATTCACTCTAAAAAATGCTGGGTTAGAAACAACTCAAGTTGGGTTAAATATGGACAAACCCAGTGGTTGGGTTAAATGTTTGCTCATCCTACTGTAGTTTTATTTAACTCAACTATTGTTTAAAAATGACTATCTTAAAATGAATTCAAAAATCAGGCAACAATAATAATTAAAAGGTGAATTAAACATTAAACATATTCATTTTAATTTCCAACCTGTTTTGGGTTCATTTTAAGCGAGCAGTATAATAATTTTTAAGCAAAACTTTTAATTTAAGATTGAAGTTTGAAAATCTTGCTGACTAAAAACATACTTTTAAATTTAATTTGTTAAATTGATTTAAAACATGTAAAGTTTGAAAATCTTGCATTGAAAATTTTTAATTTTTAAATGTAAGATTAAAGCTTGAAAATACTTTTAAATTGAATTAAAAAAATTTGATTGAAGTTTGAAAATCTAAGCATTGTTTTTAAAAAAAGATACTCTTAAATTTAATTTGTTAAATTTACTTTTGAAATGTTACATTTAAGATTGAAGTTTTAAAATCTTTTGACCTCAATTTTAAAAACAAAATATTTTTATTTAATTTTGAAATTTAAATGTGTGAAAAGATTGAAGTTTAAAAATCTTCTGTTGACTAAAATTTTTAAATTGAATTTGTTACATTTAATTTTGAAAGCTTGAAAATTAAGATTGAAGTTTGAAAATCTTCAATTTTTTAAAAACATACTTTTAAATTGAATTTGTTAAATTTATTTAAAACATGTAAAGTTTGAAAATCTTGCATTGACTCAGCATTCAATTTTAAAAACGAAATACTTTTTTTAAATTTAATTAAAAAAATTTAAATGTACGATTGAAGTTTGAAAATCTTCTGACTGAAATGTTTAAATTTAATTTGTTATATTTAATTTTGAAAGTTCAAATTTAACTGTTCCAAGCGTTCCAATTTTTAAAAACATGATACTTTTAAATTAAATTTGGAAAATTTGAAAAAAAGATGATACTCTTAAATTTAATTTGTTACATTTACTTTTTGAAATTTTAAATTTAAGATAGAAGTTTTAAAATCTTTTTGACCTCAAATTTTAAAAACAAAATATTTTTTTATTTATTTTTGAAATTTAAATTTAAAAGTTTAAATTTGTTACATTTAATTTTGAAAGTTTGAAAATGTTCACATTTTTAAAAACATGATACTTTCATTTAAAACACTTAAATTCGAGATTGAAGTTTGAATACCTTCGGTTGACGCATTCGAAATGTAACCTGCATCGATGATGTCATTGCTATATTTGCATACCGACTTTTCCCTCACCAACTACAAATCTGGTTTATTCCTGATTTCCTCTGCGGAACGAGTGATGTGTTATATTCAGTGTGTTTCTGTCCATCACATATAAGACCGAATTGATATTTCAGATTTTTTCAGATGTCGTTCACATGCCACATTATTCGCGTTTTCGAGGGTCGGCGGTCGGTGTGTGTTGGAGTCTCTTGAAGCGTGAGTGTTCCTCACACACACGTCAGTGTTCATTGACCCGCTCCTCGATGTACATCACAGCTGCGCCGTCCTCTCACAGCGCTCTGACAGTGAAGACACGGCCGCTGCCAAATCTTTTCCTTTCTGCTCATGTTTTGACCCTTGCTCTTTGTGTCTTGCTTTTGAAAGTGCCGTGGCACCGTCGGGCCGGCCATGGAGCGTCACGTTCCCATTTGGTGAGTGCGAACGATCCCCCAGCCGCCCTCCTGCCAATAAAAGCTCTTCTCATGGCATGAATTAGAGCGTCTAGACGTGGACCTGGCTCTCCTCCAGGCCCTCGAGCCCCCATTCTGCTCATGAGAATGCCTGATGTTGGACGTCCATTGCAGGAGCGTTTCTAGGAGACCTGTGGGAGCTTGTGTTTCATGAGATCCGCAAAGACTTTTTTGATATCATTCCTATAATAGGATATTAAATGGGAAAGCGGCTGCTGTGTGTGGAGCTGATACACAAACGCCGAATCCAAGGAACAAATTTCTATTGTTCCTCTTTTGGATAAAAGCATCTGCTAAAGGCATAAATGTAGATTAGGTTGAGTCGTTAGACTGATTCAAATTGAGCGTCTGAGATTGCTTGTGATTCTTTTTGACTGATTCATTAGAAAGAACGGGTTAGAGTCATTTGTTCGTGAGTCAGACAGTGGAAATAATGGAAAATCTTTGTATTATTTCAGTCTTGAAGATTCAGAAGTGCAGAAAACGCGGTTATAGTTTAGTGTTTAATACCTTTAATGGAACAAAATGACAAATTCCAGCATTTTAAATAAAAAAGAATCGATTTTGCACTTAAACCGTGAATCCGATATTACAAAACCCGGGAATATCGGGAATTTTTTTTTTTTTTTCCGGTAAAACGATATATCGGTCGATCTCTACATTTAAAAAAAAAAGAATTGTTGGTTTAACTTAAAGTAAGTTACCTAAAATTTAGTTCATTGAAATTAAAATTTTGAGTTAATACAATGAAGGCGATTGGTTTAATCAACAGAAACTCAAAATATTGTTATCTGAACCACATTAATTTTTGAAGTTGATTTGATAAAAGAAAAAATGTTGTGATAACATCATGAAAATTTTTTTACAGTGTAATTTAAATGCATTTATAATGCCCTCAATATTTAAGATAAGGGGCAAAAATACCTCTGTATATCTTTTATATTTATGTAATTTAATATAGTTGGTAAATTTCACACGTTTTTTTCTCTCTCCAAATATCAGCATGATCACAAGCGTGATATTAAATACAGTTCAATAAACAAATTAATACTAACGTTAACTAAATTAACGCTCTGTTTTGCAACGAAAATAGTTCCAAACAAAGTCACATTTCTGTTTTACGTCTCTGAGCCACACACACACCAGTGTTTTATTGAATGAATGAATCGGTTGAATGAGTGATTCAACGACTCACTCATTAACTTAAATGACTCATCCATTTATTAAAAACTTGCTGCCACCTACTGGCGGTTAATTTCACGTTTAAAGGATCATTCAATTTTTTTTAAAAATAATTTCAAAATATAAATATTCTACGTTTTTGTGTTTAACAAAATTTTAAAATTTAACCAAAAGACTCAAGAAGTTGAAATCAGATTTATTAGGCTGTAATCAAACATACCTGTTCATTTTTGTTACATTTTTATTGAATTTTGATGTTATGTGTAACTAAATTTCCTCCTCTGTGTTCAGGTTTGACTGTAGTAAAATTAATGTAAAAACTGACACTTCAAATCAACATTTCAAACCCTCAAAACCTTGACAAAAGTAGTCTTTGAGAATGAGAATGTTTAAGTATAAATCCAAACCCACAACGTATTTACGTCTAAAAACCACTAGAGAATTTATAAGCCACTTCATAGAGAACTATACAGGCATCTAGTGGTTAGAAAATGGTATTACATACGTTTTTTTTGTTGTTTTTTTTACCCCCACCAGATGGCACTAATCTACCTTCAATCTGCCTCGTCTCTATTTCAACATGGAATACTGCTTTAGTTGAAAAATAATTTTAAAATATAATCGAAAAAGAATTGTTGTATTGTTTTCAATGGGGAAAAATAGCTAATAA
Source organism: Elopichthys bambusa (assembly GCA_037101425.1). Lineage (NCBI taxonomy): Eukaryota > Metazoa > Chordata > Actinopteri > Cypriniformes > Xenocyprididae > Elopichthys > Elopichthys bambusa. The sequence continues at coordinate 31,059,602 of CM074446.1, read as the reverse complement.
ACATTGTATAAATATTGCACAGTATCATAAAATACCCTCAAAATGTTTTATAACAATCAAAAAATATTATTGAACAAAAATATTACACTAGTTTTCCTGAAGAAAAAAAAAATTGCATTTGTGTCCCTCTGAGCTTCATTAAACAGTCTGTGAAAATGCGTCTAAATGCCAATTCACATGCAGCTTCTGTGTTGCACTGCAAAGATGAATGTTTTGAATTTTTATGATTTAAATGTAAGAATTTGACACAAAAGATGATGCATAAAGTCCTAAACCTGTCAAGGTACCAACAAAATAAACACACTCTGCAAAACATCGTCTAATTATCATTATCGATAAAATATCGAGATATATACTTTTTTGTCATTATCGCTCACCCCTATTTCTGACGGATTTCACGAAATTGAGATTGTGTAGAGTAAATTTGTGCGTTTTGGTCAATGGGATATATATTGTGTCTGAGAGCTTCTGTTTCTCTCCGTCCTCAGTGAGTGTTGTAATGTGGCAGTGAGTGACCTGTGTGTGGATGTGATCGCAGCCCGTAATGAGCTCGGTCTATGTGTGCGCTCGCTTTAAATACCATTTATCCTTCCTAATTGGAGAGCAATTGATGTTAAGCAATGAGACGACTGCACTGGGGCCGAAAGTTGTTCAGACGCTAATAACCTGCAGTCGCTGCTATTAAAGAGAGTGGAGATCTGCCGCGTCCTTCATCAGACTGATGCAAACCCCGATAAGAGATGAGATCAGCTCCGTTTCATCACTCGCTTTAATCATAATGACAGCAGAGTAATTAGTAAATGACTGTTCACATGTGTGGACTGTTATAATGCAGTGTGAAGAGGAAGAGATCAGAGTTTAACCCCTTCTGCTCTGTATTTCAGGTCATGTGATGTTGAGTCTTCATTAGTTGTTCCTTTAAAAGTGTGACGATACAAAGATCATGTAAATTCAGTACGGAGTGTAAAATGGTTATTTGGAAATCTGTCTATCAATCATTCTATTCTTCTAGCTAGCCATCCTTCCATCTATCCGTCTGTCCACCATCATCTATCCATCCATCATTCTATCGTTCTAACTATCATCTATCCATCTGTCCATCATCCATCCATCCATTTCTCATGTATGTTTTTATTATTTATAATGCTTTAAAAAAATGCTTTTTGTCAGCTTTATCATCATTTTTTTTAATGATATGATGCAGGACTCATAATGAATAATTGTGCAACAGTTATATGGAATGATTATAGTGGGATTTTGTTGTTCTGTAGTTGAAATACCTCTGTATATCTTTTATATTTATGTAATTTAATGTAGTTAGTCAATTTCACACGTTTTTTTCTCTCTCCAAATATCAGCATGATCACAAGCGTGATATTAAATACAGTTCAATAAACAAATTAATACTAACGTTAACTAAATTAACGCTCTGTTTTGCAACGAAAATAGTTCCAAACAAAGTCACATTTCTGTTTTACGTCTCTGAGCCACACACACACACCAGTGTTTTATTGAATGAATGAATCGGTTGAATGAGTGATTCAACGACTCACTCATTAAGAGAGTCAAATGCTTCGTTCCTGAATGAATCAGCCGTTTAAATGAATTGGTTGAAACTTAAATGACTCATCCATTTATTAAAAACTTGCTGCCACCTACTGGCGGTTAATTTCACGTTTAAAGGATCATTCAATTTTTTTTTTTTTAAATAACTTCAAAATATAAATATTCTACGTTTTTGTGTTTAACAAAATGGTAAAATTTAACCAAAAGTTACAGTGGGATTTTGTTGTTCTGTAGTTGTGGTTGTGTTTATCTGTGTGTTCAGTAGTGTGTTTTTCCAGCAGTCATTTCAGTCCACATGACCGTGATTGATTCAGGTTCTTGATCGGATTGGATCAGTGAAATATTACAAACAGAGAGAAGTGCCGTTCTGTATTTGCTTCAAGCTGTTTTATCAATCCGTGGTGCATGTATGAGCAGATACGAGTCTCACGAGACCAACAAATCCACGGTTAGATCCTGGATTTACAACGACAGGCAGAAGCGTCCTTCAGTGCGTCTTTGGCTCAGATTTGGGTAGCGTCTGGCACGAGTTCAGACATTTTTGGGGCTTTTTTGAAGCCCCACCCTGTTTTGAAGCATGTTGAAGCATGTAATAATTCCTGGGGATGGATGGTGAGGAAAACTGACCACCAGTGAAATCCAGCAGATTCCAAAAAATTCACAAAAATTATGTTTTCTAAATGCATATTTTAGATCTTATTGTAAACAAATCATCAATGCATACTTCTGCTTTTTTAGTGCCACGCCCACATCTCAACATCCAATCACCAGTCGGTTCACAGAACCAAGGCCCCGCCCTGCATTTTTTCTTTGTGCAAATGGTAGGAAGGAATGAGCACTGCTGAACTGAGTCAGTATTTGTTTAGTGTTGTTCAGCTTCATGTCCACTCGGCTGTTCTTGTTCATTTCAGCATCTTTCAGACACACTGTGAGCCCGAGGCCGCAGTGAACACACTGATGCTGCTGAAGCTTTTTACCATGAATTTGGGTCATGAAAGCTGCTCTGCGGTCCCATGGAGCCGAGGTGCTCACCTGCCCCGCGGCGCGCCCTCGGTGGTAATCATTAGAGGCTGTCAGATGCCCCGGGCGGTGCGGGTCAGAGGGGCTCGCTCACCCACGGCCCGCCCCGGGCCGACTGCGTCCAGGTGACAGATATGGCAGGACGCATGCTGCATATTTACACAGAATATATTTGTGTTTTTTGGACTTCACTTCTGCTTTTTGAGTAGTTGTGTTGAGTGTTGGTGGTTCATGGGTGCTGGTTTACACACTTACTGCATTTATTGCTGTTTTTAGGGAGAAAAAAAGGGCGAAGACAGCAGTATGGTTGTATATACGGCCTAATCTGCACTGTTTGTGCAATGTCATGTTGTTAAAAGTGCTTCTGAATTATAAATCAGAAGAGCTTTTGGTTTTGAGAGAAAAAAAATATATAGTGCACACATACACAAAAACACACATTATGCAGTAAATTCCATTTTTTTAAACCTGCTTTGTGTGATTCCGGCATTCCATGTATTGTGTTGCAAAAATCATAGCGCCCTGTTTTTGGGTGAACTGTCCCTTTAAACGCCACAAATGTTCCCAAATTGTGAGACTGGAGCATGACAAAGTGGCACAGATTGAGCCAGGCTTGTTTCACATGTGCGGTGACGGTGCATGTTTCATTTCTCTTAGCGTGTGTGTGTGTGTGTTTAATCAGTGCTGGATTAGAGTGTGTGCATCGAAGGAAAGCGTGTGTGTGTTTTAAATTAAAAGCAGCATGCGTTCACTCCAGCCATTGAATCAACAGCACAGGAAATTGAAAACACGGCCGTACGCTTCGGCGCTCAGAGCGGGGCGGATCAGGCGGCGGATTCCCACTTCCGCACCAACCGCATCACAACCGTCTGCAGCTTAAGACTCATCAACAATACATGAGAGCCTGTGAATGACCTGATCGGCCACCGACTCTCACATCAGCCGCGTTATATCCCTGAACGCTCCTCGCAGAAGGTGGAAAACTACCGCTGTAATCCACAGTAATTAAAAACGTAATGAGTGCAGATGATGTGAGCGTTACTGTAACCTGCTGTAACAGATGGGATTTAATATCCCTGTGCTTTAGACACTGGATTTACTACCTGAAGTCATGTGATCAACATTTCAGTAGTTTTGAGTAAAATAAGGAATATTGGTAACACTTTAGAATAAGGTCTCATTAGTTAATGCATTAGCTAACAACGAACAATATATATTTGAAAGCTTTTATTAATCTTTGTTAATGTTAGTAAGTGAAAATATAATTGTTCAGTGTTCATGTCATTTCACAGTGCATGACCTAACAAATACCACTTTTGACTGTAATAATGTATTAACATTAAGATTGATTAATGCTGTAGAGTTATTTTTCATTGTTAGTTCATGTTAACTAATGTTACTGAAATAATAAATGATGACTCGGCTAGTGTTCGTTCTGTCAGCCTTTTTTTAATTGAGTCCTGTTAGTTTTTATCATATTTAGTCACTCTAAAAAATGGGTTGTTTTAACCCAGCGAAATGGGGTTGTTTTAACCCAGCGAAATGGGGTTGTTTTAACCCAGGGAATGGGGTTGTTTTAACCCAGGGAATGGGGTTGTTTTAACCCAGCGAAATGGGGTTGTTTTAACCCAGCGAAATGGGGTTGTTTTAACCCAGCGAAATGGGGTTGTTTTAACCCAGGGAATGGGGTTGTTTTAACCCAGGGAATGGGGTTGTTTTAACCCAGGGAATGGGTTGTTTTAACCCAGCGAAATGGGGTTGTTTTAACCCGGGGAATGGGGTTGTTTTAACCCAGGGAATGGGTTGTTTTAACCCAGGGAAATGGGGTTGTTTTAACCCAGGGAAATGGGGTTGTTTTAACCCAGCGAAATGAGGTTGTTTTAACCCAGCGAAATGGGGTTGTTTTAACCCAGCGAAATGGGGTTGTTTTAACCCAGCGAAATGGGGTTGTTTTAACCCGGGGAATGGGGTTGTTTTAACCCAGGGAATGGGTTGTTTTAACCCAGCGATGGGGTTGTTTTAACCCAGCGAAATGGGGTTGTTTTAACCCAGCGAAATGGGGTTGTTTTAACCCAGGGAATGGGGTTGTTTTAACCCAGGGAATGGGTTGTTTTAACCCAGCGATGGGGTTGTTTTAACCCAGCGAAATGGGGTTGTTTTAACCCAGGGAATGGGGTTGTTTTAACCCAGGGAATGGGGTTGTTTTAACCCAGGGAATGGGGTTGTTTTAACCCAGGGAATGGGGTTGTTTTAACCCAGGGAATGGGTTGTTTTAACCCAGCAAAATGGGGTTGTTTTAACCCAGGGAATGAGTTGTTTAACCCAGCGAAATGAGGTTGTTTTAACCCAGCGAAATGGGTTGTTTTAACCCAGCGAAATGGGGTTGTATTAACCCAGGGAATGGGTTGTTTTAACCCGGGGAATGGGGTTGTTTTAACCCAGGGAATGGGTTGTTTTAACCCAGCGATGGGGTTGTTTTAACCCAGGGAATGGGGTTGTTTTAACCCAGGGAATGGGGTTGTTTTAACCCAGGGAATGGGGTTGTTTTAACCCAGGGAATGGGGTTGTTTTAACCCAGCAAAATGGGGTTGTTTTAACCCAGGGAATGGGGTTGTTTTAACCCAGGGAATGGGTTGTTTTAACCCAGCAAAATGGGGTTGTTTTAACCCAGCAAAATGGGGTTGTTTTAACCCAGGGAAATGGGGTTGTTTTAACCCAGGGAAATGGGGTTGTTTTAACCCAGCGAATGGGTTGTTTTAACCCAGCAAAATGGGGTTGTTTTAACCCAGGGAATGGGGTTGTTTTAACCCAGGGAATGGGTTGTTTTAACCCAGGGAATGGGGTTGTTTTAACCCAGGGAATGGGGTTGTTTTAACCCAGCGAAATGGGGTTGTTTTAACCCAGCGAAATGGGGTTGTTTTAACCCAGGGAAATGGGGTTGTTTTAACCCAGCGAATGGGTTGTTTTAACCCAGCGAAATGGGTTGTATTAACCCAGCGAAATGGGTTGTTTTAACCCAGCGAAATGGGTTGTTTTAACCCAGCGAAATGGGGTTGTATTAACCCAGGGAATGGGTTGTTTTAACCCAGCGAAATGGGGTTGTTTTAACCCAGGGAAATGGGGTTGTTTTAACCCAGGGAAATGGGGTTGTTTTAACCCAGCGAATGGGTTGTTTTAACCCAGCGAAATGGGTTGTATTAACCCAGCGAAATGGGGTTGTATTAACCCAGGGAATGGGTTGTTTTAACCCAGCGAAATGGGGTTGTTTTAACCCAGGGAATGGGGTTGTATTAACCCAGGGAATGGGTTGTTTTAACCCAGCGAAATGGGTTGTATTAACCCAGCGAAATGGGGTTGTATTAACCCAGCGAAATGGGGTTGTATTAACCCAGGGAATGGGTTGTTTTAACCCAGCGAAATGGGGTTGTATTAACCCAGGGAATGGGGTTGTATTAACCCAGCGAAATGGGGTTGTATTAACCCAGGGAATGGGTTGTTTTAACCCAGCGAAATGGGGTTGTATTAACCCAGGGAATGGGGTTGTATTAACCCAGCGAAATGGGGTTGTATTAACCCAGGGAAATGGGGTTGTATTAACCCAGCGAAATGGGGTTGTATTAACCCAGGGAAATGGGGTTGTATTAACCCAGCGAAATGGGGTTGTATTAACCCAGGGAATGGGTTGTTTTAACCCAGCGAAATGGGGTTGTTTTAACCCAGCGAAATGGGGTTGTATTAACCCAGGGAATGGGTTGTTTTAACCCAGCGAAATGGGGTTGTATTAACCCAGGGAATGGGGTTGTATTAACCCAGCGAAATGGGGTTGTATTAACCCAGCGAAATGGGGTTGTATTAACCCAGGGAATGGGTTGTTTTAACCCGGCGAAATGGGGTTGTTTTAACCTGGCGATTGGGATGAATGTTTGACCCAACCTACCGGGTAGTTTTATTTAACCCGACTGTTGTTTAAAAACGACTTCGAACGAGCAAGAGGGAGATTTGAAAATAAGAAGAAAAGAAAAAAAAACTGCAGAATGAGAAATGGGACACAATACAACACAGCTCAAAAGAACATTTATGACTGGGCAAGCGCTTGAGGACATGCGTTTATATTAGAAAAGCTTTCCAGCGCTGGAGAGAGCTCAGAGGGAAGGCCTGAAAACTGCTTTGATCCCGCTTCTCACGTGAGTACACTGGGTTTTGATTGTCTGGAGCTGCTGTGCTGTTTGCAGCTAACAACGAACACTTTGTATTTTCTCGTGTGTGCTGTGTGTTCATTTCTGGAGCTTCCTTGTCCTTCGTTCATCAACTGCGCTTTATTTTTCATGAAGCATTTTGTTGTGATAATATAATAATTTTAAGCCGGTTATACAGTAATCTGTAAACAATAGTTGAGTTAAATAAAACTGCCCAGCAGGTTGGGTCAAACATTTAACCCAACCGCTGGGTTAAAACAACCTAATCCCTGGGTTTGTCCATTTTCAACCCAACTTGAGTTGCTTTTAGTTTTAGTCTTTAATCAATTATTTTGCTCAGAACTGTAATCTCATCTTCTCGTTCGTCTACTATTGGCGTGTTGATAGTGTCACGGTCAGTGTTTAACGGCGTTGGAGTCGTCTTGTCTTGTTTTAGTCACTGATAAAAGGTCGTCAACTAACAGTTTTCATTAATGAAATGTCTGCGTGTGAGTGTTTGACATAATGAGATTGAACTGTGTTTTCCTGATACTTCAGCTGGAGTCTGAACTGATTTATTCATTTCAAACCTGCCGTAAAGCTGTAAGTCAGGCGGGTTAAGCGGGTAATCAAAGACGTCACCGTCTGACAGAAATGAAATTAATCGAGTCGCTCGCTCTCTGCCATATTGAGCCTTTCAAACGGAAATGAATTAAGTTATTAAAAAGACATGACAATCAAACAATAGGTGCTCCAACAACACGGTCAAACTAAATTCTCATTGGGCACGACAGCGTTTTATTCCCGTTTGATCAGAATCAGGCTGTTGTTTATTTGAAGCGGTCGAGAAGGAATCACTTTAAACGGTGCGACACGACTGAAGGACAATCATCTGAAGAAGAAGGACAATAAGAGTGAATAAGTCAAATGAAGCGTGTGCATTTCGACGAAGTGAAATACTTCAGATGAACAAATGTGTGAAAAATACTAGAATAAAGCAGCCAGTTCTGTGAGACCTTTATCGATCCTCAAGGAAATTCTCCAGTTTACTTGCAGAAATTAAATTAGACAGCACGTCTCGTCAGCTCTGACGTCCGAGAAGGTGAGCGGTCGTTTTCCTCTTGTGTTTGTCGTTTAGTTTCACTCTGTCCTTTTATTGTCAGAGGAAGAGTGACACGCACTAACGTATTTCTGTCATTTCTAATGGTGTTTTGACGAGCGACTGACCTTTCCCGCGCGGATCAGACAGGCTGTCCGGGAACATCTTCACGCTGAGCTTCTTTCACACGCGTCTGACGCTCATTTAATGATCGTGTGTGAGTTTGAGCTGTTTTCTTTGTCTGCCCGAATGTAGGAAACACTTATTTTTTGATTATCTTTGCAACATTAATTTTGCCACTGACTAATACAGACACACACTGCCAGTTTGGAATAATTAGGATTCTCTTCTGCTCACCAGTGCTGCATTTATTTGATTAAAAACACACTAAAAATAGTGAAATATTTTTGCAATTTAAAATAACTTTTATATATGTGAATATGTAGTAAAGTGTAATTTATATCCAGTGATCAAAGCTGAATTTTCAGTCTTCAGCATCACATGATCCTTCAGAAATCATTCTGATATGATGATTTGCTGCTCAAGAAACATTTCTGATTATTATCAATGTTGAAAACAGTTCATATTTCTGTACTAAATTAAATTAAATTACGCTACACTACATTACATAAAATAAAATAAAAAAATTGTTATTTAAATAAATTACAACCTAAAATCTATGAATGAATCTAATGAATATAAATTGAAATCAAAAAACAAAATAAATATAATATTTAAATTAATTATTGTTATAAATTAAATTAATTTAAATGCAATTAAAATGAAATAATAAATTATAACCTAAAGTCTGAATTAAATCAATTTAAATTAAATAATAAATAATAAATTAAATATTTAAATAAATTAAAACTGATCTAAATTAAATTAAATTAAATAATAAATTAAACATTTAAATAAATTATAACCTAAAATCTAAATTAAATTGAATGAAGTTAAATTAAATAATAAATTAAATATTTAAATAAATTGTAACTACAATCTAAATTAAATAATAAATTATAACCTAAAATCTGAATGAAAGTAAATGAATTTGAAATTAAATAATAAATGTAATATTTAAATAAATTTTAACTACAATCTAAATTAAATAAATTATAACCTAAAATCTGAATTAAATCAATTTAAATGAAATAATAAATAAATAATAAATTAAATATTTAAATAAATTATAACCTAAAATCTAAATGAAAGTAAATGAATTTAAATTAAATAATAAATTAAATATGTAAATAAATTGTAACTACAATCTAAATTAAATAATAAATTAAACATTTAAATAAATTATACCTAACCTAAAATCTAAATGAAAGTAAATGAATTTGAAATTAAATAATAAATGTAATATTTACATAAATTTTAACTACAATATAAATTAAATAAAGTATAACCTAAAATCTACATTAAATTAAATTGTTTTAAATTAAACAATAATTTAAATATTTCAATAAATTATAACCTAGAGTTTAAATTAAATTAGATAATTAAATATTTGAATATATGATAACCTAAACTTTAAATTAAATTAATAAAATAAATATTTCAATAAATTACAACATAAAATTCATACTGACATTAGTTAAGCGTGAAGCAGATGTTCTAGTCATGAGTAACTCGTTCTGCCCTGAAAATTAAAGCCAGATGTTCCTCGTAACCGCAATTAATTATCACCTGACTCACGTCAGTTTGAAACTTTACTGTGTTCCTGAAATATAATTGTAACTCTGTAAATATTCTGTAACTGGTTTAGCATGAAATACGATGTACAGTATCATAAATAATTCCTCCCAGAATCATTTTGCTCATTGCTCATTAGCATTTTGTTCTAAAACTTTTAAACGAAGAACATTTGAGATGCTTCTCATTGAATCATCATTCACTTTTCATATTTTAAGGTGTCTCTAGGATATATATTTTTGGGTCATTCATCTGTATGTAGTTTGATATCAGCACAACTCTTTTTGTTTGTTCTGAATAAATCGCAGCGGTAAAAGACCGTCGGCGTCCCGGCAGCTCCCAATTACACGCCTGATTAAAATGCTCAGCGGTCGACTCCGTTTTAATGGCTAATGTTTATTCAAACGCTTTTATTCTGCTTTGCTAAATATATATATATTTTTAGAAATAACTCTCCAAAAACAATAACACAATCAGAACATGTTCAAGGTCAGTGGCTCACCGCTGCGCTGCAGAGACGCGCTGAATACTGAATTTCTTAATTAGCGGCGCGGTGTTAATTGATAAATATTCCCCGCGGCAGCATTAGGAGGGAGTGTGTGGTGTTTGCACTCGCGTGACACACGGCCTGATGGGAGAGAGACTGGACTAATGAGACACACTTCACACGTTTAGACGCGTGTTGGGATGAATACGGCAGCGCAGGGCTTGATGAACACTTCTGTGAATATAGAAAACAGTCTAATGTTACACACGCTTAGTGTCGCTGTTTGAGCTAACGATCAGTGATTGACAGTACAATCAGTTCTTAGAAATCCACTCTTGACACACGAGCGGTTTCGTTCGTTAAACTTGTGCTTTCAAAAACCCCATGAAACAAATATTTTATTTTTATGGTTTTGAGCTCATCTATATGCTAATGCACTCACAAGAGTTGAGAAATATTGATGACATCATCTTGCTCTCAAGGGCTTATTGTCCAATCAGACGAGATTGTTCTTATTAATACCAGCAGAGCTCTGACTAGAAGTTTAAGATTAAAATAAAATAGTATTTAAAATAAACATTTTATTCATATATATATAATAAAATAAATTTAAATTAAATGATAACCTAAAATCTAAATTAAAATAAATTTAAATTAAATAATAAATTAAATATTTAAATAAGTTATAGCTATAATCTAAATTAAATGGATTTAAATGGAATGAATTAAATAGTAAATTAAACATTTAATTCAATTATAACTAAATTAAATAATAACTTAAATATTTAAATAAATTATAACCTAAAATCTAAATTAGATTTTATAATAAATATTTACATAAATTATAAGTATAATCTAAATGAATTGAATTTATTATTAATAATTATTCATTTAAATTAAATTAATAATAAATTAAATATTTGAATACAAATTTTGATATATATATATATATATATATAAACCTATTGGAAAGATAATAAAAAATGTATACAAAATATTTATGGAAAAATATATACATACATTTACATTGGATATTAAAATAAAATAGTTAAATAAATGAATAAATTAAAAATATATATTTTTAAAAATGTATTTATTTAAAATAATAATATATATTATTTTATATAATACATTTATAATACATATATTTATTTTAATATATTTGAGGCGTTAGGGTTAGGGTTTTATATATATATATATATATATATATATATATATATATATTTGTGTGTATTTATTTATTTATGTATTATATACAAACAAACATCACTGTTCGCATTGACTGTAAATATGCTTGTTGTTAGCGGATTTTTTTTATTTTTCGTTTTTTGTTTTTCATAAATTAGGTTGTGTAATTTGTCTTTCCTGGAAACCAGAGATTCCCAAACGTTTTCACCAGCCGAACCCCTCCGAGCTCTTTATATGTTAATATCAATAATTTAACTGCACATTCTCGTGTTCACAGATCTGATGACATACAGGTAAACTAATCAGATATTTTCTTTCGTATATATATTTTTTTCCAGTAAGTGTTTAAATAAATCGATCATTAATGTGTAAATTATTTATAATTAGTTTTTTACAGTAACTCAGTTCGGGAAACTCTGTATTGAGCCCTCAGAAGAGAGCGATCATGTGACCAGTCTGTTTCAGTTGTAATGACTCCATATTGTGTTCCTCCTCCGATGACTCGCGCGGGTCATTATCGGTTCCTCTCAAGACTCCTCATCAGTCTTGTAAACGAGACAGGCTTGTTCAGCATGTAAACACCTGCATCTCTCCCGTCCCGCGAGTAGATGGACGCGAGCACAATTAGCCTGATTGATCACCGTCCCGCTGACCCGCACACGCTCGCCTCGATCCATCTCATTGACAAAGCACGGCGAATTAGACCGACTGTCTTTATTTGTTTTCACCTCCCATAATGCCTTTCTTCATGGTGGGTGGCAACAGGCAGAGATTTGAGCCGAAAATGGATGATCAGCACTTTTGACACCCCGGTGCGGACGTTTTATAGGCTCACATTTGCAGGAGAAAATTGGCTGTTAGAACGGCCTCCTTGTTACGAGCCAAAATAAAGTAATGAGAATGAATCGGCCTCGTCGTCTGGTTCAGAGGCGTGCTGCAATCTATTCCTCCATCGTCAGAGGAGCCGTTTGAGAACGGATTGGCTGATCTATCTGCCGGTCGATGTTTCTCACTCTCAGGAGCTGCATGACCACGTGTGCAATATTCAGCGCCATTGTTCGGGAGACGGATGAACTGAGCGCTCGGGTCTTTACTCTCGTAATAAAGGTTACTTTATTCCTGCTTTATTCTCCTTTGACTCCAGCTCCTTATTCCTCTTGCTGCTCCAGTGTTTGTTCTGAAGAGTGTCACGAATCGGTCCAGAAATGTCACCTCAAAATGAAGAGAAACATGTTGGATAAAGAACATGAAGGCAATATTTGGGATCATTGATAATTTAGGGTTTTTTTTTGCATTGTTTTATTTTCATGATTTCCATCTAATTCTCTTTAAATCATCAGTGCAGTACATCATTCATTTTGTTCGTTTGTTCCTGTGTCCGCTCGTTCATTCATTCATTTGTATTCATTTATTGTCATTCATTCATTTGTTTTTGTTTGTTCATTTGTATTCATGCATTCATCCATCCATTAATTAATTCATTCATTCTTGTGTATTAATTTGTATTCATTCCTTTCTTCATTTGTATTCATTATTCATTCATTCATTTGTATTTATTTATTCACTCATTCATTTATTGTTCTTTCGTTTGTTTGTTCATTCGTTCATTCATTCATTCGTATTGATTTATTCACTCATTTATTGTTCTTTCGTTTGTTTGTTCATTCGTTCATTCATTCATTCGTATTGATTTATTCACTCATTCATTCATTTATTGTTCTTTCGTTTGTTTGTTCATTCATTCATTCGTATTGATTTATTCACTCATTCATTCATTTATTGTTCTTTCGTTTGTTTGTTCATTTGTTCATTCATTCATTTGTTTGTCCATTTGTTTTTGTTCATTCGTTCATTCATTCTTATTCGTTTAATTCATTTGTATTTGCTTGTTCATTCTCTAATTTGTTCATTCATTTTTATCCATTAATTTGCATTCATTCATTCATTCATTCATTCCTTTTTTCATTTGTATTCATTAATTAATTCATTTGTATTCATTAATTAATTCATTTGTATTCATTCATTCATTTGTATTTATTTATTCACTCATTCATTCATTTATTCTTTCATTTGTTTGTTTGTTTGTTTGTTCGTTCGTTCATTAATTCGTATTGATTTATTCACTCATTCATTCATTTATTGTTCTTTCGTTTTTGTTCATTCATTCGTTTGTCCATCCATCCATTCATTCATACATTCATTCATTCGTATTCATTTGTATTAATTTATTGTCATTCATTAATTTTTCGTTCGTTTGTTTGTTTTTGTTAGTTTGGTCGTTTGTTTTTGTTAATTCCTTCATTCATTCATTCATTTTTATTTGTTTCATTCATTTGTATTTGCTTGTTCATTCTTTAATTTGTTCATTAATTTTTATCCATTAATTTGTATTCATTCATTCATTTGTATTCATTCCTTTCTTCATTTGTATTCATTATTCATTCCTTCATTCCTTCTTTTGTATTCCTTCATTTGTATTCATTAATTAATTCATTTGTATTCATTCATTCATTCATTCATTCATTCATTTGTATTTATTTATTCACTCTTCATTCATTTATTCTTTCATTTGTTTTTTTGTTCGTTCATTCCTTCATTCATTAATTCGTATTGATTTATTCACTCATTCATTCATTTATTGTTCTTTCATTTGTTTGTTCATTCGTTCATTCATTCATTCTTATTCATTTCATTCATTTGTATTTGCTTGTTCATTCTTTAATTTGTTCATTCATTTTTATCCATTCATTTATTTGTATTCATTTGTATTCATTATTCATTCCTTCATTTGTATTCATTCATTCATTCATTAATTCATTCATTCATTCATTCATTTGTATTAATTCCTTTCTTCATTTGTATTCATTCATTCATTAATTCGTATTGATTTATTCACTCATTCATTCATTTATTGTTCTTTCGTTTGTTTGTTCATTCATTCATTCATTTGTTTGTCCATTCATTCATACATTCATTCATATTCATTTGTATTAATTTATTGTCATTCATTAATTTTTCGTTTGTTTTTGTTAGTTTGGTCGTTTGTTTTTGTTAATTCGTTCATTCATTCATTCATTCATATTCATTTGTATTAATTTATTGTCATTCATTCATTGTTCGTTCGTTTGTTTGTTTTTGTTAGTTTGGTCGTTTTTGTTTTTGTTCGTTCATTCATTCATTCTTATTCGTTTCATTCATTTGTATTTGCTTGTTCATTCTTTAATTCGTTCATTCATTTTTATTCATTAATTTGCATTCATTCATTAATTTGAATTAATTTATTCAGTCAGTCATTTATTTATTGTTTGTTCGTTCGTTCATTCATTTGTTCGTTCATTCATTAATTCATTCTTTTGTACTCGTTCATTCATTCGTATTCGTTCATTCATTTGTATTTGTTCGTTCATTAATTTAATTAATTAATTAATTAATTCATTCATTCAGTTGTATATATTCATTATTCATTCATTCATACAACAATTAAATTTTTTGCATTGTTTTTTTGCATCATAATTAAACACATTTACCTGTAATTCTCATTAAATCTCATTAAGGTATTGCATCATTCATTTGTTCATTCATTCATTTGTTTGTTTGTATTCATGCATACAACATAGCAGTATGTGCCTCAAAGTCAATAATGCGTCACAAAAATAATGCACCAATGCAGATATTCTTAATAACGTTAAGGCTTCTTGACCTTATGTAAAATGTAATTTCTTATTTTTGCTTTTCTTTTGTTTTTTGTTTTTGTGTGCGGGTACTTGTACATGTTTCCATTCATTCAGTCATTAAAACAAATGATCATTGTCATCATTTAGGAATGTTGATTAGATGGAAATGAAGGTGCATGATGAATTATTGCTCTGGGCTCTTTGACACACTGAATTTTGGCTGCAGTTTATTCTCGTCTCTGTTCAGAGCTGAATTCATGTTCCAGAGCACTAAAACTAGGAGTCTGAATCCGCATTACTGACCACTGCTGTTTTATTGAGTTCACAGTGTCAAAGTAAAGAGCACAAGCTGCCAAACCTCTCCGAGTGTTTCTGAGGGTGTTTGTAGAGTCATGGGTCTAAAGAAGTGCCCTTCCCATCAGTCCAGATGGATTAATGTCCTGCCAGAGGTCACGGAGATATCAGATACACCAGCAGAAGCTTGTAGAAACCCTGCTTCTCCACATTCCCCTGATATCTGCGGCTGGAGTCGTCACTGCAGAGGTCACGGGCCTGAGAAAGACCCAAGACATGAAAGGGACTCGGGCTTAAGATGGATGAGACGGCGGTGTAATTCCTCACCCGGAGTTCTCCATCTTACTCGGATTCGCCCGGATGACCTTTAAGATAGAAGTTCGCAAAACCCGCATGATAAACGTGCCGAAAGAAGATTCATGTTAAGAGCGAGTCTGTTTTTCACATCACTCCAGACAGGTTTGAAAAGGCTCTTTGCGTGCCGAGTGTCTCTTTAAGGGGCTTTAAATAAACCCGGCTGACTGTGCCGGGGAAGGTTTGCCAGTATAATCATTTTTAAGTACTAAGTTAAATGTTATGGGAGGCGGTTAACCTCTGACCCGGTACGGGTGACCGAGAGGCCGGCCCGCTGAGATGGTGCTTCACTTATTGAATTTGTTCAGCCATTAGTCGCATCAGTTCAGTTTGATCATCACAGATTTGATTTTCTTCCGTATTGTTGGGGGAATCTGATTAAATGCGTCTTCCTTTTGCATAAGGTCAAAGGTCAAAGTGAGGACACAAACTTGATTGGATGCAAGATTGGAATAGGAGTTCTTATATCAGTTTAATAATTCAGTGCTATATTATTATGTTTATATGTTTAATATTATAATTAAAATATATTACAATTAAAATATATGTATTTTAATATATATTTAATATATATATATATATACAATTATGATATAAATATTATAAAAGGTTCCATGAAAGGTTCAAACGTTATATAAGTTTAATTATTCAGTTCAGTATTATATTATAATTAAAATATTATAAATATATATATTAAAATATTTATGAATGTGTATATATTCATGTTATTTGTCATACATTCATTTATTCATTCATTCATTTGTTATCCATTAATTATTTAATTTGTATTAGTTAATTTATTCATTCATTCATTCATTCATTCATTTATTAATTCATTTGTAGCCATTAATTATTTTTTAAAATAGTTCATTTATTTGTATTTATTCAGTCATTAATTTGTATTTATTTATTTATTCATTCGTTTATTCATTCATTTATTTATTCATTTGTATTTGTTCATTCATTCATTCATTTGAATTCATTTATTCAGTCATTTATTTGTTCGTTCATTCATTTGTATTTCATTCATTCATTCATTCATCCATTCATTTATTCATTTGTATTTGTTCATTCATTCGTTCATTTGAATTCATTTATTCAGTCATTTATTTGTTCATTCATTGATTTGTAATTCATTCATTCATTCATCCATTCATTTATTCATTTGTATTTGTTCATTCATTCATTCATTCATTTGAATTCATTTATTCAGTCATTTATTTGTTCATTCATTCATTTGTATTTCATTCATTCATTCATCCATTCATTTATTCATTTGTATTTGTTCATTAATTTATTCAATCATTCATTTGTATTTGTTCATTCATTCATTCATTTGAATTCATTTATTCAGTCATTTATTTGTTCATTCATTCATTTGTATTTCATTCATTCATCCATTCATCCATTCATTTATTCATTTGTATTTGTTCATTCATTTATTTAATCATTCATTTATTCAATCATTCATTTGTATTTTTTCGTTCATTCATTCATTTGA
This sequence comes from Elopichthys bambusa, assembly GCA_037101425.1. NCBI lineage: Eukaryota > Metazoa > Chordata > Actinopteri > Cypriniformes > Xenocyprididae > Elopichthys > Elopichthys bambusa. Next base: position 31,042,549 of record CM074446.1, on the reverse strand, counting down.
ATTCATTTATTCAGTCATTTATTTGTTCATTCATTAATTCATTCATCCATTCATCCATTCATTTGTATTTGTTCATTCATTCATTCATTTGAATTCATTTATTCAGTCATTTATTTGTTCATTTATTCATTTGTATTTCATTCATTCATTCATTCATTCATTTGAATTCATTTATTCAGTCATTTATTTGTTCATTCATTCATTTGTATTTCATTCATTCATTCATCCATTCATTTATTCATTTGTATTTGTTCATTAATTTATTCAATCATTCATTTGTATTTGTTCATTCATTCATTCATTTGAATTCATTTATTCAGTCATTTATTTGTTCATTCATTCATTTGTATTTCATTCATTCATCCATTCATCCATTCATTTATTCATTTGTATTTGTTCATTCATTTATTTAATCATTCATTTATTCAATCATTCATTTGTATTTTTTCGTTCATTCATTCATTTGAATTCATTTATTCAGTCATTTATTTGTTCATTCATTAATTCATTCATCCATTCATCCATTCATTTGTATTTGTTCATTCATTCATTCATTTGAATTCATTTATTCAGTCATTTATTTGTTCATTTATTCATTTGTATTTCATTCATTCATTCATTCATTCATTTGAATTCATTTATTCAGTTATTTATTTGTTCATTCATTCATTTGTATTTCATCCATTCATTTATTCATTTGTATTTGTTCATTCATTCATTCATTTGAATTCATTTATTCAATCATTCATTTGTATTTTTTCGTTCATTCATTCATTTGAATTCATTTATTCAGTCATTTATTTGTTCATTCATTTGTTTGTGTTTTAGTCATTCATTCATTCATCCATTCCATGAAAGATTCAAAAGTTATATAGGTTTAGTTATTGAGTTCTATATTATATTATATTAATTATATTATGCAGCAATATATTATATGTTTAGTATAATTTCAATATTATAATAAAAATGTTACAACTTAAAGTACTTTCTTAATTAATGTTCCTAATCTTATTGTGAATCTTATTGTCATCAGTTATTGAAATAATAATATCTTACTGCTTTTGAAATGATTTTCCTTTATTGTTCATGAAATCCAGGCCGTTCATCATGGAAAATAATACGATATTTTTAATATCATACTTTCAATCAAACTCCAGTGCATCAAATGATGTTAGCTTATATTAGTTGTTTTAGTTGTAGTATTTTAGCTCTTTTAAAAAAATCGTTTTGGTTAACAATAACAGGTATATTCCAGCAGGTTTCTGCATTAATGTCTTATTATTATTGTATCTGCCTGGTGATGATTATTTATGCTGTGCTTCATTTTCACGTGTTTTTATTCCTCTGTGTTTCAGGTGACGGATAAATCGGTGCAGGCGTTTGCGGAGAACTGTCCCGAGCTGCAGTTCGTGGGCTTCATGGGCTGTTCGGTCACATCGCAGGGCGTCATTCACCTCACCAGGGTAAGAGACGCTCGCACCCGTCCGATCCGTCCCTCGAGTGCACGTGAACGCTGTGAATCGTTCCGTTTGAAGCGACTCACCTGCTCGTCGGCAGTAATGAGCGTCTTTGATGACGCCGCACATTCAAACGCTTCCCTCCAACTTCACAAAGACGAGTTATTTTTATTTTGCCTTCACTTTTAAATCTCATTAATGTGTAATGAGGTGAATCGTAAAATGTTGCTGCTTGTACACCCTGCTGTTTGTACATTAGCATACTAATGAGAGAAAGTTATCTTCAACACACCGGCACAGCAATAGAGCTGCTGTAATTGCCTGTATGGAAATTATTAGGTAATGATATTCTTGATTTTTTTTAAATTTTGTTGGCCCTATTTTTCCTTATGTTATCACTGGCATCTTCTACAGACACAGCTAGGACTTCCGGAACCTAAAATGGTGTCAAATTAGATCCGACATAGTTCAGTTCAGTGTAGTGAATCATCTTTGTGTTAGTTAAAAGATGCTGTTTTTCATTTAATTAGTAAGACTGTCACATGTTGTTTTGTTTAGGAACATGTGAATCAGCGTTTTACTTCCAGACTAAGTTCTCTAGCTATGTTTAGAATTAAATACTAGTCAGCAAACGAACACTTCTGATCAGATTCAGTTCAAAAGAATCATTTGATTTTACTAGACTTGCATGGATTCAGTACATTAAAGTTTATTAAAAACAAATGATTCTTTTGAACTGAAGTTATTTAAATCAATATGACTCTTTATTTAAAATTGTCTGTTAAGTGTCATGTATGATAAATGATTTAAATGAATTCTGATCATTTAAAAGATTCAGTTCAAAAGAATCACTTGTTTTTACTAAACTTAAATGAGTACAGTTTTGAACTGAATCTTTTATGCATTTTATACTTAATTTTACTATTTCCGCAACATACGTAATATTTGTGTTGTTTATGAACACGTGACCCACAGTTTTACTCCCAGACTCCCCAAGTTCTCTAGCTGTGTTCAGTTTTTAAATGTAATTTAATTTTTAATATCTTTATTGATTTATGATGTCACAGCTCTTGATTGTCTACTCAAACGAATCAAGAAAAACTTTTTTCAAAATGGAAGGTCGGTTTGAGCGCAGTGCATTATGGGATACAGTGTAGTACACAATGTGCTCTTTTGTTCAATTAAAATTATTTAAATTTTATTATTATAAATATACTATTAAAGTGTTATCGAATTAGCTTTTATATTTATATATATTTTTGAAAATATATATAATTAATATTTTATATATATATATATATATATATATATATATATATATATTATATATACAATATATTTCTATTTAACGTTTATTTTAGTTCGTTTTAGTAACTTTGGTACTTTTTTATTTTTTTTTTATTTTCATTTAAGTTTTTCAAGTTTGTTTCCATCTAATATTCACATTTTATTTGATTTCCGCTTTATTTCAATTAATGTAAACATTTTTTCATCATTTTAGTTTAACAGTAACATCCACGTATTCCATACATGCAAAAACTATGTCAAGTACACAGTAATCTTACAAACTACAAATCTTTAAATAAGTTTAAAAAGATTCAGTTCAAAGGAATCATTTGTGTTTGCTATGATAATGAATGTGATTCTTCAGAAGCTAGCTGATCTAGCAGTCATTAGTGACACTATCGCTGGTTTTGAGCTGGTTACTCGTGATATATAAAGAGTTCCTGAAGTGATTCTCCGTCTCAACTTTCACGGGAAGCTTCAGGACAGCTGAGTCTCATTTTCCAGCAGTGGGGAGTTGGTAAAGATATCATTACATTATGCGATTCACCTGGTGGCATCAGCAGGCACAATAGTTATTTAAATGAAGTCCCAGCTCAGCCTCTCCGTCTCTCCTCGGACACACATTTCCATTTCACTCCACTTCAGAGCGCCGAATGTGAAATTAGTCGCTTCTCCACCAGAGGGACCGTTTTTATTCAGATCATCAAAGCTTCGGGCCTTTCTCAGGTGTGGATTATATTTATAAAGGCCCGAAGAGAGCTTCTCATGAAATAAATCAATCTCTGCTCAGAGGAAGCGAGGGAAGTGTGCAGAATGTGAGATTACGCCTCTCCAAAACTGAGGAGAACTTCAGAGATTCATGACCTGATTCCTTCAGTTGGGCCTTATAACATATTAACGCGTTACATATTAACTCTCCAGATCAATCAGACTTCAATTTGTGTTAAAGACGCGATGGAAAGGAAGTAGTTTCTTCTCTATCGTCGTGACGTACATCTGAGTCACTAGAGATGAAGACGGAATCTTGGAGTCATGCTTCGGCTGTTGATTGGATGTTGAAGTGGGCGTGGCAGTGAGTGTATGCAGATGAGCGTGAGCTTGCGGGGGCGGAGTTTAAGCACACTAAATGACTAGAGAATTCTGCATATATGAATAAGTACAGTGTGATGTCGGATCTCCGGCTGGCTGTAATGAATTAAACGTTCTCTGTACTTCTGTTTCTCTCCTGAGTGATTATATGAAGCAGCAGCTCCGAGGGTCAAAGGTCAGACCGAGGGGAATTTCCTCTTGGACTGTTTGAAGTCCCGTCTGACCGTCGTCACAGTGATAAATGAGCCGTGTTGATGTCACATCCTGCTGCTGGATCACATACTAATACGTTTGGAGTTAGAAATGACTTTAATGAGATTTCTATTATTTACACCAGGGCTGTTAAACCCAGCGCCGGGTTCGAACACAACGTCAAATTATGCGAGACACTTTTTTAATTTGTTTAACCACCGTCTCCTCCGTAGATAATAAAGCTTTAATAATTAATATTAGCGTAAAACAAACACAATTCCTTCCCCAGAGACCTTTAGATCACGTATAGGACAGACTCTGAACGCCTCTGCTGAATTACGCATTCGTTCCAAGACAATATTAATAAAAGAAGTTTTCACTTGATATCTTCAGTCATTTTAATGAGCAAAGAAGCAAAACTACTCATTTCAGAGTCTAGTTTAGCTTCGTTTGTGTTTCAACCCTGTAAAATCTGACTCGTGAAATTATAGTCAGAAAAATCAATCAAAATCTAAGACAAAAGTTTGCGTTTTTTTTTTTTTTATAGTGAGAATATGAAGCTCAAAACTCATACTCGGTATAGAAGATTATGGCACAGCTCTCTGGAATACTTGATTCTGATTGGTCATCACTTCATGTGACTCTACATATTTTCTTATGTGTTAAATTTGATTCATCTTGTGTATTGGGCTTCGCCTTTATATGTGTTGAGAGTCAATGGTTTCATTAAACCTTTCAGTTATAAAAAATAATTTCATTTATTCATGCCAGTAAAATGCCAATTCATGTTAACAATGTGGTAAAACATGTTAGAAACATGCTCATTCGTGTTCGCAGTGTGCTAAATCATGTTAGCAAAAAGTTAATTCATGCTAGCAATGTGTTAAAAAATGCTAATTAATGCTAACAACTTTAAATCATGTTAGCGAAGTGTTAAATCGAGCTAGCAATGTGATAAAACATGTTAACATGTTAATTCTTGTTAGCAATGTGTTAAATCATGTTAGCAACATGTTAATTCTTACTAGCAAATGCCAATTCATGTTCGCAATGTGCTAAATAATGTTAGCAACATGCTAATTCGTGGTAGCAATGTGTTAAAACATGTTAGCAACATGTTAATTCTTACTAGCAAATGCCAATTCATGTTCGCAATGTGCTAAATAATGTTAGCAACATGCTAATTCGTGGTAGCAATGTGTTAAAACATGTTAATGCTGACAACGTTAAATCATGTTAGCAGTGTGTTAAATCATGCTAGCAACATGTTAATTTCTACTAGCAAAACATGTTAATTCATGTTAGCAATGCGTTAAACATGCTAATTAATGGTAACAATGTGATAAATCATGTTAGCAATGTGCTAAATCATGCTAGCAACATGTTAATTCATGTTAGCAAAACATGATAATTCACGTTATGTTAAAACATGCTAATAATGTGTTAAAACATGCTAGCAACATGCTAATTCATGTTTGCAATATGCTAAATCAAGTTAGCAACATGTTAATTCATGCTAGCAATGTGTTAAAAACATGTTAATGCTAAAAACGTTAAATTATGTTAGCAAAGTGTTAAATCGACCTAGCAATGTGATAAAACATGTTAATATGTTAATTCTTACTAGCAATGTGCTAGCAACATGCCAATTCATGTTCACAGTGTGATAAATAATGTTAACAACATGCTAATTCATGGTAGCAATGTGTTAAAACATGTTAATTAATGCTGACAACGTTAAATCATGTTAGCAGTGTGTTAAATCATGCTAGCAACATGTTAATTCCTACTAGCAAAACATGTTAATTTATGTTAAAACATGTTAACAGTGTGTTAAAACATGTTAACAACATGTTAATAAAGCTAGCAATGTGTTGAAAAATGTTAACAATGTGTTAAAATATGTTCGCAAAATGCTAAAACACACTAGTAACATGTTAATTCATGCTAGCAATGTGTTAAACATGTTAATGGTAACAATGTGTTAAATCATGCTAGCAACATGTTAGTTCCTGTTAGCAAAACATTCATGTTATCATGTTAAAAAATGCGAATAATGTGTTAAAACATGCTAATTCATGTTCACAATGTGTTAAAACATGTTAATTAATGCTGACAATGTTAAATCATGTTAACATGCTAATTCCTACTAGAAAAACATGTAAATATATTTTTTGCAAAACATGCTTATTCATGTTAAAACATGTTAAGTATGTTAAAACACATTAACAACATGTTAATAAAGCTAGCAATGTGTTGAAATATGCTAACAATGTGTTAAAACGTTAGCAAAATTTTAAAATATGCTCGCAGCATGCTCGCAACATGTTAATTCATGCTAGCAATGTGTTAAATTATGCTAGCAACATGTTATTTCCTGTTAGCAAAACATGCTAATTCATGTTATCATGTTAACAACATGTTAGCAATGTGTTAAATCATGTTAACAACATGTTAGCAGCATGTGTTTTTTGTTTTTTTTTAACTTTCGCTGAGTAAAACCTTCAAACTTCAAGCTGTTCAAAGTTATTTCAGACCTGGCTTTGTCAAGCCAACATCAACGTTTGTCATCAAACTTTACTCATCTAGTTCTATATACTGTAGCAGGACAGAGTTCATTCGATTGAAGAGATTGTATCAGATTTTTGCCCGTTTACAGTAGTGTAGTGTTGGTTTGTTCACCGCAGATGAAAATAAATAGCTGCTTTACTTTCTGTGCAACAGTTATTGTGCGATCAGATTGAAAGTGGTGATTTGTCCTTGAATGTTGTTTGTTTGCTGTGTACAGCAGGAGGGAAAGGTTGCAGACGTTCACATGAAAGCATCGCATGTTTGACGCGTCGCGTGCGCCTGCTTATGTTGAGCTCTCACGGTTTGATGCCCTTTTATTATAGCCCTGCATGTGTAATAGAGCCGCTCGATGGTCACTGCGGCGGCCAGAGATGGAGACCTGACCACTGTTGAGTGCACTTTAAGATTTCCAAGGGCCACATCGTGTGTGTGTGTGTGTGTGTGAGGGCAGATGCGTGATTAATGTTGCATACATGCTGCATGTGTATCTTTGTATTAAAAGCAGATGTTATTTTGCACTGCCTGTGTGTTTGATTTAGTGTTTTGTGCATCAAAACTGAATTTAACCCTGATGCTGATAGATGAAAGTCTGATCATTTGAGGCCTTAGAAATGTGCGTATCAAATATGATACAGTAGCTTTATAGTGTTAAACCAACTCTTTCCGTTTCTGTACAGTGTGTTTTCTGCAGGATTGTGATGGATCATAACCTCTAAGTGTAATTTATGTGCAGTTATACATGCGCTCTGTGACATTTTTTTAAGCCATCACCTTTCGCGTTGTTTCGTGCCTCCGATTCTCCTCCTATTTTGTGTCAGGAGCGGAGTAGGAATCATGGGTAATTCGGCCTCGGGCGCTGCAGGGAGCGTTTTGTTGAGCAGAGCGAACATTTCTGCTTTCATTAAGGTCAAAAGCACAACACGCAGCCGCTCGCTGTAGACTCAGAGTATGATGTGTGCGTGAATAAAATGAATTTTTATTAATTTATTCATTTTAATTTATGAAATATGTTTCCTGTATCATGATTGAAATCTGATGATGTTTTAAGGGGGTTCATATCATGTGGAATCAGATTTTTCTTTTGAAACACGAGTTTATTGCACCGTTTAGTCGCATAATCTCAAGTCTAAGGCCGTGTGCTTAATCAAATTTTTGATGATTGAGAAAAAAATACTACAATTTTGGTCATATCGCTCACTCCTAATTGTGTTATAATATTATAAATGATAATATACTGACCAAAATGATTTTGCCATAATCAAGCAGTCCAATTCTGTTCCTCATGTGGAGGTCAAACACAGTCACACGGATGATAATCGGACGTTTATATTCCAGTGAGGAGTATTCAGTGACTAATGTGCTTAATTTACTGCACCTGCTGATGACCCTGTGTGTGTGTGTGTGTGTGTGTGTGTGTGTGTGTGTGTGTGTGTGTGTGTGTTTGTACCTGCAGCTTCAGCACCTGAGCAGTCTGGACCTGCGGCACATCTCTGAGCTCAACAACGAGACCGTGATGGAGGTGGTGAGAAAGTGCCGGAACCTGACGTCCCTCAACCTCTGTCTCAACTGGACCATCAATGACAGGTGCAAACAGACCCAAACACACACTCTCTCTCTCTCTCTCTCACACACACACACACACACACATATACACACACACATGTTAAAGGGCTCATGACACTACATTCTCAGTGATCGATATTATTAGTTTTTATTTAATGGAGATGCTTTTTAAATATATATTTCAGTTTTAGTAATTCATTTTAATTAAAATAACATGCTTTTAGATTAGATTTGTTTGTTTTTCATTTGCTTTTTAATTTATATCAGTAGTTTTATTAAGAGTTTTAGAATTTTTACAATAAAAAGCTTAACTTTACTTTGAGTTAAGTGAGATTTTTAATTTTACATTAATTTATCATATTTTTCAATTAGATTCATTTTCATTTACAGCGCATTGGTTCATTTTATGCAAATGTTTTTATATCATTAATTTTAGCAATTTTCGTGTGTGATCACAGCAATGCTCTGTCGCTCATTTCCCATGCAGATGTTTCTTAGAGGAGGTGACATTGTGATTCTGCAATATCAGTAAAATTTTTACGGTTCTCGGTACAAATTTCGGTGCGATCTATTGGAACTATTTTATTTAATTAGCCTATTTTTAAAAACATTAAATATGATAGTAGTCATACATATAAATATTTGGAGCGTGCATGTGTGTGTGTGTGTATATACCTCAGTGAAATAAATTATGAAATATAAAAAAATAAATAAACAAATGCTCAAACATCCATTTTGTAACAGACGTGCATGTCTATTTTAGCTATTCCTTCAGTGAAACGACACACTACAGCCTGTAAAACTATGAAATAAATATCAGTAAATAACAGTAACCTTAATAATAAGAAAGTATTATTCTAAAAAAATGATAGTTTTTTATTTCCACACAAAGATGCGTCATATAGCCGCTCTGCGCTTTGAGAGGGATGTGTGACACGAGCAGGAAAGAGACCATTTGACTTTAATAATATCTTCATGTTATCTCTTGATGTTACAAGCAACTGACACCTGTTGTAAAAGGTCTGAAGGGCGAGTTTTATCTTCAGACATCTTCAGGCTTTGTTTGATTTAGCGCTGCCAGAGAAAGTGAAACTAAAAATCACCGGCGTGTGTGAAACACGCTATACAAATCAACTTGACACGCTTTATCAAGTCTAATAACAAGCGCAAACTGTGTTAAATAGAAATTGACGTGCAAGCAAAAAGGTTTCTGTCCTGTTTTTTCTACTTTACCACAGTAAAGAATGTGAATATAACAGGCCTAAAAGCGAATGAAAGGAAGAAATCATGAGTGGAGATTTGGGAAAAGAAACAGATATTCCATGTTGGAGTAACTAATGGAATATTGTTCAATTCTCTGATGAAAATTACACAGAGGAAAAAAGAAGCAAGTCCGTTGTGTACAAATGCTTTTAATGTGATCCAAACTTTAAAAGTGCATTAAGAATAGAAACGAGACAAAGTCTTTGAACATGGAAAGCAGTGAAGTTTAGTAGCCTATAAGTAGGGCCTAAGTCAGTTTAATACAATTATTTCATCATATATCGGGCGCTTTGAGAGGGGTTTGAGACGAGCAGGGCAGAGTCGCTCTCATAAATTCATGTTTTTTCCTAATATTCCAATATTGTCACCATTTAAAAATTGTCAAAGCAAACTGTATCTTCCGTACAATATGCTGTGATGCCGAGAAAAGCGAAACTGAATACCATTTTACATGCTGAAAAAAATATATATTAATAATTTCGTTCCTACGACTTTTTATTGTCCCTCGTTAAATTAAAAAGATTAGTACAACGTGTCTGTATTTCGCTAAATTAAGGGAATGAATAAATTGTGGGAAGGAATTATTAATTCCTGGCCATGATCTATCTTTCCCTGCGAAAATATAGGGGGGAAAGAATCAAGAGGTTGCATATCCAGATACCTCACGAAACAATAGGTACGTTTGTTTTCCAGGAGTTTAGTTTTACTTGCGCAAAGCATAAGCAACAGAACATGAGGAAACATCGACACGCACAGCGCAGAATAAAATCATATAGGCTAGCCTGTAAAGACTAAATAGGCCAAATATTTCACTCAAATAATGAACAGATTAACAAAATGAAAAAAAAATCGTGACAAGCCTGTATAGCCTACTGAGTTTATGTTTTGACGCTCTCCATCACAAAGAAGTTGATGGAAAAGAAATTGAGATGGCGGAAAGCAGTAGGCTATCCTGTCTGTTTTCTTTATTTTATAAGAACACAATGTTCTGTTTTTATAGGCTACATAAATTAAAGTAGACCATCTGCAGTTTAAAACGATGCTTTTGTAGGCTATGAGTATTAATGATGGAATATAGTTTTCCAGGTCTACTCAAGTGACTGGTTCAAGTGATCGCGCTGGCGCCTCGCGCATGTACACACACAGTTTGATCAGTTATTTATACTTATTTACATGTTTGTTGGCTATATTTATTCCTCAAGTAGAATGGTTTTGACTGACGGCGCTCTGAAAAGTGAACAGACGCGCTGAATTAGAGATGGTAAAAGTGAGTGGGGCCAACATATAAAGTGGATGGGTCTTGCCCTAGCCACGTACAATGGTTTCCGCTCAATACACAAGTCATTTATTCATGTTCACGCAGTGCGCGTCTGTACTAGTCAATAGAAAGGCAAGAACCCATTGATTATAATCAGTGATATTGTGTACACTGAATGCGGGCGGCCCGACGCGACAGGTCAAATCCCCAACAGCAAACGAATTCCCGTTATTTCTGATGCAGTCCACGCTCTTTGCAGCGGTCACTACAAGCTGTTGTGACGCGGCGCGTCCGGCATAGACACGGTGTTGCGCCACGTAGACATTATATTACTGATTATAATCAGTGGGTTCTATTGTCACGTCGCTCTCGTCCTGTGTAGACACAGTAGCATGCTAATCACTTTCACACCAAATCTACTTTAAAACAAACAATAGAGAAGCTTAGACAAACGTTTCAAGTGCTGAAAAAGCCAACCTAACATATAAATACAGCTCATAAATGTTTAAGCACAGACAAACTGCAGCTCTGTAATTGGCCGAAATGCTCCGTTCGACTTTCCTGAGAGCCTCTACTCTTCCCTGCGGATGGCCTCTGACCTACTTTCTGTACGATCTGAATTTCTGCGCTTTGAATTTACAATATTGAATTTGATGTTCTGAATTTCTTCTTCATCTTGAAAAGTTGAAGCTGTATTTTTAAAAACTGGATATTTGCAGTCTAAAATTTCAGAACGAAAAATCTGCTGTTTGACGGATGGATGGGTGGGTGGATGGACGGACGGACGGACGGATGGATAGATGAACAGATGCATGAATGGACAGATGGATGGATGGATAAATGGATAAATGGATGAGTGGACAGATGAACAAATGCATGAATGGACGGATGAACGGATAAGTGGGTGGATGGATGGACGGACGGATGGGTGGATAGATGAATGGATGCATGAATGGACAGATGGGTGGATAGATGTATGGATGGACGGATGAATGGACGGATGAATGGACGGATGAATGGATGAGTGGACGGACAGATGGATGGATGGACGGACGGACGGATGGATGGATGAAAGGACGGACGGACAGACGGATGGACGGACAGATAGGTGGATAGATGTATGAATTGATGAATGGATGGATGGATGAATGGACGGATGAATGGACAGATGAATGGATGAGTGGACGGACAGATGGATGGATGAAAGGACGGACAGATGGACGGATGTACGGATGGATGGATGGATGGACGGACGGATGGATGAATGGACGGATGAATGGATGGATGGGTGGGTGGATGGATGGATAAGTGTACAGATGCATGAATGGATGGATGAGTGGATGGATGGACGGACGGACGGATGGATGAATGGACGGATGAATGGATGGATGGGTGGGTGGATGGATGGATAAGTGTACAGATGCATGAATGGATGGATGAGTGGATGGATGGATGGATGGATGAGTGGATGGATGGATGGGTGGATGGACGGGTGGATGGGTGGATAGATGTATGGATGGACAGATGAATGGATGGATAAATGGATAAGTGTATAAATGAACAGATGCATGAATGGACGGTTGAATGGATGAGTGGACGGATGGATGGATGGATGAATGGACGGATGAATGGACAGATGAATGGATGGATGAGTGGACGGACAGATGGGTGGATGAAAGGACGGACGGACGGATGGACGGACAGATGGGTGGATAGATGTATGAATTGATGAATGGATGGATGGATGAATGGACGGATGAATGGACAGATGGATGGATGAATGGATGAGTGGATGGACAGATGGATGGACGGACGGATGGATGGATGAAAGGACGGACGGACGGACGGATGGACGGACGGACGGACGAATGGATGGACGGACGGACAGACGGATGAATGGATGAATGGATGGATGGATAAATGGATAAGTGTATAAATGAACAGATGCATGAATGGACGGTTGAATGGATGAGTGGACGGATGGATGGATGGATGGACGGACGGGCGGGCGGATGGGTGGATAGATAGATGTATGAACAGATGAAGGTCACAATCGCTTCTCTCGTCGTTCTGCAGCTCAGTGTAATGAGAGGTTTTTCTCGGTCTGAATGATTCATGTGAGTCTCTTGCAGTCGTTGTTTTGGTTCCTCTCTGTTCTTCTGGGGCTTCAGTCTCACTGCAGAGAACTGAAGAATTGATTCAAGCAGTTTCTCAATGTCTTGCTGTTTTGCCTAAAGGAAATGACAACAAAGAGGTGTCGAACACCGCGGCCGGCCCGCAGCAAAAGGCCAGAATGCAGTTAAACGTCCCCGTTAGCCTCTCTGGACTGCGCTGTCCTAGAGCAAAGAGCCATTTCTCTCATTTAACTAATAGACGGGTCAAAGAGAAATTCACAGATGGTTTCTGAAGCCCATTTGGCGGCCACATCACAGGACGCAGACTGCCATTTTGAAAATCTGTTCTCCACATGCGTGAAGCGTTTGATCCTGCGCTGCGTGTTTTTTGTTGTTTTTGATGATTCAGTCATATTTCTGTTTGTGGTTTGAGACCTGAGTGAATAAGGTACAGCAGAAGAGCGCAGATGCCGGACGGCTGTAAGTCAGAGATAGCGATTTCACGCTTAAACACAAACAGAGAGCGACGTGTCTTCATCTCTGTTGCCGCTTTAACAGACACGCTTAAAGGCTTCAAGCACGTCTATAAATCGTGATGGAGCGTCCAGCTGCTCTTCAGGTACGCTGACATCCTGAGGCCTTCACACACGTTGAGCTCTTCATACGTGAAGTCTGTCTGAAGCGCTAATGCTGAATAATAGTCGCAGCTATGTTTACTGTATGTCGGTTCTATAATCCAGTGGATCTTAAAATTAGAGCTTTAAAATAAGATGATATAAAAGATATTTCTTATTTCTTATCACCCCATTTTTTTGTCTTTGAAGAACGAGGATTCTCACGGCATTGAAAAACCTGGACATATAAGGCTTCTCATTCAAGATCTGGACCTGGAAGAATCACGGAAACGAATAAAATCTTAAAACACTATGGGGATTTTTATAATGAATATACCTTTTTCTAGTTATGCCAATATCCATAATATTTTAATTAGGTTAATTAATTTATTAACCCATATGCAGCCAATCACAAACCACTGGAAAAAATTATGCAAATTCAAATAAATTCATTGCTTAAAAGGAACGTTCCGCTTTTAAAACTTCTGGAATCCTGAAATGTAATTATTTAAATTTTATTTGTAATTTTATAATTTTATTTATATATTTTATTTAACATTTTAAATTGAATGTAAACTTGTATTTATATTTATATTATTAATTTATATTTATTTATATGTATTTATAATTATTTCAGTTATTTAGTTTAATCCATCCATAAGCCCGTCCGCCCGCCCGTCTGTTCGTCTGCCCGTCCATCATCCATCCTTTCGTCCATCTATCCATCTGTCTATCCGTCCATCCATCCGTCCGTCCATCTGTCCATCCTTTCATCCGTCCGTCCATCTGTCCATCCTTTCATCCGTCCGTCCGTCATCCATCCATCATCCATCCATCCGTATGTTCGTTCGTCCGTCCGTCCATCATCCATCCATCATCCATCCATCCTTTCATCCATCTATCTATCCATCCATCCTTTTATCCGTCCATCCATCCATCCTTTTATCCGTCCATCCATCCATCCTTTCATCCGTCCATCCATCCATCCATCCATCCATCCATCCATCCATCCATCCATCCATCCATCCATCCATCCATCCATCCATCCATCCTTTCATCCGTCCATCCGTTCATCCATCATCATCCATCCATCCATCTATTCGTTTGTCCGTCCGTCCATCTGTCCATCTGCCCGTCCATCATCCATCCATCCATCCTTTCATCCATCTATCATCTATCCATCCATCCTTTCATCCGTCCTTTCATCCATCCTTTCATCCATCCATCCATCCATCCATCCTTTCATCAGTCCGTCCGTCCATCATCCATCCGTCCGTCCATCCATCCTTTATCTATCCATCCATCCTTTATCTATCCATCCATCCATCCTTTCATCCATCCGTCCATCCATCCATCCTTTCATCAGTCCGTCCGTCCGTCCATCCATCCATCCTTTCATCAGTCCGTCCATCATCATCCATCCGTCCATCCATCCATCCTTTCATCAGTCCATCCGTCCATCCATCATCCATCCTTCCATCCTTTCATCAGTCCGTCCGTCCATCCATCATCCATCCATCCATCCGTCCATCCGTCCTTTCATCAGTCCGTCCATCCGTCCATCCATCATTTATCCATCCATCCATCCTTTCATCCATCTATTCATCCGTCCGTCTATCCATCCATCCATCCTTTCATCAGTCCGTCCGTCCATCCATCATCCATCCATCCATCCTTTCATCAGTCCGTCCATCCCTCCATCATCCATCTGTCCTTTCATCCGTTCGTCCATCCATTCTTAATTATTTAGTTTAGTCGTTTTTGTTTTCCATTTTTATTTTAATTAAAGGTTTAGTAATTTTGTTAAATGAATTTAAATGTTTTTGTAATTTTATTTTTAATATGTCAATATAGTTTTTATTCAGTTTTAGTTTATTTTAGTACATCAAGTTAAGCTAAATGAATGACTATTTTTTTAAAAACGTTTTTTTTTTTTTTTTTTTTTCAGTTAACAATTCATTTATTTCAAGTAACAATTTAGTTTTAATGGTTTTAACTGTAATATCCATATTGGACACTCCTAAAAACACTGTAAATTTTGATTTCTGTTGGTTTTCCAATAGAAAAAGGTTTGGATATTGTAGTGGATAACGGGAGTCTTGGAGTGCAGAAGGTTGGGAAGCGCCGGAATACTCCATATTCATCATGTTTTGGTGGACGGTGGTTGTGTGAGAATCTGGGCATATTTTCCTCATGTCAGAAGTAAATCATGTGACCTAGACGACTGTAGATGAGCCTCCTGCACATAAATCACACGTGTGATGATGAATAACCTGGACAAATGTTATTTCATCCGCTTTTGTTCTTGTTTAATAAGCGTGTGTGACTGGAGAATGTGCGGCGAGTGTTGAGGAAATTCCTTCTGCTGTTTATATTCCTCCTTTACCGTATGGATTTACAGCCTCCGCAGGCTCGTTCAGACGTCCTGAGCGTTAACACAATATTGAATTTACAATCTGCTCCAGATACAATCGCTGAACGTTGCTGTTCCTGTTCTTTTATGATTTCTGGATTTATTGGAGATGTGGTTGGCCAGTATCACATTATGATTCTTCCAGTATTCCCAGCCTTGACCTTTTATGAAATACTGATTGATTTCATTGCAGCGTTTCCCGTTGGGTTGCGGGACAGTTGGGATTTGGCCTGTTGGTTTCAGGTCGGTGAGGTCAGAGTTTGAGCTGGAGGGGAACGTGCTGTAATTTACACTGATTTGACTTTTTTACAGCCACATAACTAGATTCATGAGCGCTGACGCTCGACGAGTCCTGGATCAAACATACGCTTCAGTGTTACTCACTTTATGATGTGTTTGGAAAAGTCAGAAATGCTTTTGTGTGTTTTTATTGTTGTCTAAAGTCAACATGAAGTCAAAATGACCCTGTTTATTTAACTCATGTTCCTGGACTATTAGCTAAAGGAAAGTCATTTCTGAGGTCGATTGAGTGGGGAAATAAATAAATAATTTTATATATATACATATACACACACTACCAGTCAAAAGTTTGGAAACAGTAAGATTTTTAATGTTTTAAAAGAAGTTTCATCTGCTCAAGGCTGCATTTATTTACTTAAAAATACAGTAAAAACAGTAATATTGTGAAATATTATTACAATTTAAAAGAACTGTTTTCTGTTTGAATATAATTTATGAAGTAATTTATATCCAGTGATCAAAGCTGAATTTTCAGCATCATTACTCCAGTCTTCAGTGTCACATGATCCTTCAGAAATCATTTTAATATGATGATTTGATGCTCAAGAAACATTTATTGTGTAATTTTTTTTTTTTCCGGATTCTTTGATGAATAGAAAGTTCAAAAGAACATATAATCTTTTGTAACATGTCTTTACTGTCACTTTTGATGCATCCTTGCTGAATAAAAGTATTAATTTCTTTAATTTCTTTAAAAAAAAAATAAAAATAAAAATTCTTACTGACCCCAAACTTTTGAACGGTAGTGTACAAAGCTTTTTTAACATTATACACTACCGTTCAAAAGTTTGGGGTCAGTAAGAATTTTTATTTTTATTTTTATTTTTTTGAAAAGAAATGAAAGAAATTAATACTTTTATTCAGCAAGGATGCATTAAATCGATTAAAAGTAAAGTAAAGACATTTATAATGTTAAAAAAAAAAATATTGTGCACAAATATTTTGTACAATTTTACACAATAAATGTTTCTTGAGCATCAAATCATCATATTAGAATGATTTCTGAAGGATCATGTGACACTGAAGACTGGAGTAATGATGCTGAAAATTCAGCTTTGATCACTGGATATAAATTACACTTTACTATATATTCACATAGAAAACAGTTATTTTAAATTGTAATAATATTTCACAATATTACTGTTTTTACTGTATTTTTAAGTTAAAAAATGCAGCCTTGGTGAGCAGAAGAGACTTCTTTTAAAAACATTAAAAATCTTACCGTTTCCAAACTTTTGACTGGTGTATATATATATGTATGTGTATATATTTTTTATATAATTCTGTAATTATTTTGTATTTTTCTCTGTATTTCTCACACTGATTCGCTCTTCTTCTCGCAGCTGTTCTTGGCTTCTCTGCTGTTGGTGTCTTTATCTTCAGCTTTGGTTATTTTCCTGAATTGAATGTTAAAGCCTCGTTTGACATAGTGGTTGTGCAGCAGATGAGAGTCAGTGAGAACACATGAAAGTGAGTCTTCCTCTCTTCCTCCATGTAATCCCAGTGGAGACGGAGCTACACATAGTCCGACTCAACAGGGTGATTCATGAAAATGTAAGCAGTGATGATAGTGGCGTTCACGGAGTGTCCGATTATGAACAGCAGAAGATTGAGACTGCTGAAACACAGTAACTTGACTTGAATCAGAGAGACTGTGACGCTGCCACAGAACGTCGACTCTTTCAGACTCTCACGGATCTTGAGCAGAAACAGGAATTGAGTAGGTGGAGATCCCGATGTCTTCCAGCATTACGCTTGACTTTATTCTCCGTGTACGAGCCGTGAGAGAGAGCGTGTGTTTAATCGACTCTGATCGCTGTGTGAACGAGTGTTTGTGCTCCTTCAGCTCTAATGCAGATGATGTGGAGATCAGGTGTGCAGTCGTCTCAGCCAGAGCATTTGCTTCTCATTTATGACACTTTCATTTCAATACTGAAATATTCATGCTTTCCTAGAATTCTCTGTTTGCCTTCAAGTATTGATAGAGTTTTCGAGCAGAAGTGGAAAAGAGTGTTTTGTTGACTTTAGCGGCCTGTTCTTGCTCAGATGTCAGTTTGTTCTTTCTAACTCATACAAAACCTTCTATGTTTTTGAATGAGCTTTTCTCTTTTCCTTGCTGGACACTTGAACAACCACAATCTGGTCGACCGTTTTCTGTATTATGAGATCAGGATGCACTTTTCACACTTTGTAGGAAAGCCTGTGAGGAAGTGACGTGCCTCTTGACCTCTCTCTGCTGGATTAGCCGTATCGTTTCCTCTCTGTGATATTTTCATTTGCACCACAACTAAATTAATTACTCCGGTCCGCTTTCGGAACGTGAGTGCTGTGTGACTCGCTTCAGGCCCACTTGATCCGTCCGATGATTCCCGGCGGAGGCGCACTTCTGCGGCACTTAGCCGGTTCTCACTCCAGCTGTATAAACGGGTCTATTTGAGTCGCTCTGAATGAGAGGCTCTGCTAAGCAAATAGCTAATGTAATAAGGTAAAGCAGTTGTTAAGCGGCGCTCCCCTGGCCCGCCACCAGAAGACTTATTGCATTCAAAGAGGCCTGTAACGTTGTGTTTGTCCTTCATTACTTCAGCTCTTTCTTTCTCTTATAGGACCCTCTGAAGTTTAACGGATGAAATATCGAGCCCTGCGATTCTCCAGATAACAACAGCAAATATGCTCCTGAAATATGGAGCGTGATTCATGCGCTGGGAATGCGCGCGCTCCGAGCCAAGAACACCAACACGTCGATGGCTTAGTGAAAAATTAATTCTCGATAAGAAAGCTGCGAACGGCACATATTCTGGGAGGTTTGATCTGCATCTTTTGGTATTTATCACAACACATGGATCTGGTTATGATACACAGACGCACATTTATCAAACACGTTATAATGTCAGATGCTTGTGTAATTTGGCAGCGTCTCGTGCATATTTCATTTCTTCGTTAGGGCACTTTCTGAAATGCGTCTTGAGCCCGATGGATTCAATATCAGCAATGATTCACGATATCAAAAAACAGCTTTTCCCCAGAGCGCGAGACCCGTTATATCTAATATAACAGCCTCCTGTCTGATATAAATCTGTCGTGTGCTTGTGATGGAGTTCACCGAACGTTTGAAGTCATGCATCAGTCATATTGTGTTTCGCCAGGAATGGACAAAAATATACACAATATAAAAAAGCTGGGTTAAAAACAACCCAAGTTGGGTTGAAAATGGACCAATCAAGCAGTTGGATTGTTTTAACCCAGCGTTTTTTTTTTTGTTTTTTTTTAACCCCGCGATTGAGTTGTTTTAACCCCGCAAATGGGTTGTTTTAACCCAGTGACTGGGTTGTTTTAACCCCACGATTGGGTTGTTTTAACCTAACTTGTTTTAACCTAGTGGTTAGGTCGTTTTAACCCAGCAGTTGGGTTGTTTTAACCCATTGATTGGGTTGTTTTAAACCCAGTGATTGGGTTGTTTTAACCTAGTGGTTAGGTCATTTTAACCCAGCGGTTAAGTTGTTTTAACCCAGTGATTGGTTTGTTTTAACCCAACGTCTTGTTTGCTTTAACCCCGCGATTGAGTTGTTTTAACCCAGTGACTGGGTTGTTTTAACCCCACGATTGGGTTGTTTTAACCTAACTTGTTTTAACCTAGTGGTTAGGTCGTTTTAACCCAGTGGTTAGGTCGTTTTAACCCAGTGGTTAGGTCGTTTTAACCCAGCAGTTGGGTTGTTTTAAACCCAGTGATTGGGTTGTTTTAACCTAACTGTTGTTTTAACCTAGTGGTTGGGTTGTTTTAACCCAGCGGTTGGGTTGTTTTAACCCACTGATTGGGTTGTTTTAAACCCAGTGATTGGGTTGTTTTAACCTAACTGTTGTTTTAACCTAGTGGTTGGGTTGTTTTAACCCAGCGGTTAAGTTGTTTTAACCCAGTGATTGGTTTGTTTTAACCCAGCGGTTGGGTAGAAAAAAACAACCCAGTGTTTTTGTTTTTTTTTGTGTGATGCACATGTTCTTCTATTACTGCCCTCCACCTTTCAGTGAAAGTAAAGAAGCTGAATTCATTGTTAAAATGGCGGATCTCTTCAGGAGGAGGAGCACGCTTAATCATTCTTCATTTGATGAAGATGACGCGACAGTCTGACCATAGCGCTCACGTCCTGAAATACGGCCGCAGGAGGGAGTTCTCGCAGACCGAGGTGAAATTAATTTCATGCTTCCTAATAAGCTCAGGTCTTCCCTCGTGAGTTCGCGGCACCTTAACCATTGTCAATATTTCTTCTGTATTCATAACTGTTTGTTTAACATGCCTTTAATTAGGAGCTGCTATTGAAAGCTTTAATTGCTTATTAAAACTCTTTTGCTCTTCGAAAAGCCAGAAACTGGTTTATTTCTATGCAGCGGTGCACTGGGAATCTCACATGAAGAGAATTTGTTGGGGTTCTTGAGCGCTGAGGGACCGAGAAGCCAATTTGTCAGAGAAAAGTAAATTAAAGGCATTGCGGGTTCAAGCGCGGCGTCTCGCCTGAGATTTGTGGTGAAATGCAAAAGTTTTAAGAACTGATTAACAGTCAAAATCTGATATTTGAGAGTGTGTCTCCTAACAGGGCTGTGAATGGGATCTAAGATCAGAAACATGCTTTAGTACGGAAACATGATGTACATGCTTAAAATCCCCCTTTTAAAGATGTGGCGTTTTTAATATGCTTTAAGACAAACCATGTGCAAATTCACAAGTCAACACCAGTGCTGAGTACTGAACCAAAGAGAGTCTCAAAAATGCAGTGTTTCTGACATCACAAACGACCTTGTAACCAATCACGTCACAAAGTGGATCCCTGAGCTGGTGTGAGTGGAGGCGGGGCTCATTTGCATATTCATAGAACCGCGTATACTAAATGAGGCAAGGTGTAGAGTTACATTCAATCTATTTTAAGGCATGAAAAAAAAATTTTTAAGGAAAAAAACATAAATATGTCATTTTGGTGATCAAAGATGAGTAATTATTGACTGCAGGGGGACTTTATTTTTTTACAAACCTCCGTACTCTAGGGGGCGATAGAGCTTCCTTCAGATTTCCAGCGTTGATATTCATGAAAGCAGTGATCTCGTCTCGTCAACTCAATTTCTGCACACTAACGAATGCTTTCATCATAACTAACAGTGCAAACGCGATGTAACTAAGAGATTCGTTGAATAAAATGAGAGTTTTGTTTGATTGACAGCTCCAGCGATTGTAAAGGGAGCGTTCTTTGATCGCTTTCTATATATAATTTAATCACCGTTTTAATAACAGATTATTTTCATCCTACTAAGAGAAACAAGGTGAAGTTGAGCGTTTAGTCACTGGTTTGATTTACTGACAAAGATCATGTGACTGTACATGAATCATTAACATCAGATCAGGCATCAGAATTAACACAGTTACTCACATGTTGTTGCATTACTGTCGAGTCCATATCGTAAAAGTCTGTTTGTGTCGAAATGCGATTGACAGTAAAATGTACCGAATACAAATAAATAAAGCTCAACTGAGACTAAATAAATAATCATATTCCTAGCATTAGGATGCTTTGAAAGGTAATGTTATTTTAGTCCTGTATCGCTCTTCTCTCCTCATCATCTCATTAACACACCAGTGGGCGGGGCTAACGCTGCAATGATGAAGTAGGCGTTGATTTCTTCTGTGGAGGCGGAGTTTCCAGGACGAGTCGTTCTCTGGACCTGGTGTCAATAAAAGCTTTTATTGGACTAAGTTTTCAGTTCTGAAAGATGACCGATGGCCTCTTATACATCAGGATGCTCGAGGAAATGCTCGAGCGATTCTTCAGTTCTGAATGATTTGGTATGTTTTTAATCTCTTTAATTTAACATCTCATTCAAAAACAGCACATGGCTGATGTTTCTGCCATCACAGAATTGAGTCTGAGAGCGGCAGGTTTTTCTGTGAGCCGGAGGTCAGGGCGTCTGATCGGCTGATAGAGCGAGAGTTTGTTTAAGCAAAGACAAACCTCAGGACTCGAGCGCTCAGACCGGAGGAAGCTCTCAAGGTCACTGCGGGAGGCTGACGTCTGCTCGTTTCTGCTCTCTTGACTGAATTGGATGCAAGTGCTTGAGTTTAAACCTGCTGAACTCTCCATCCCGGGACATGAACGGCTCCAGATGAAGGTGTGAGATCGGCCACAGGCTGGAGATGGGCCTTTATACACAAACACGATCGTCAAATTGACAGAATCTGCTGTGTTTGGCTTCCACACCCTCACTTCTCTCTCATAGTCCATTATCCGTCCTGTCCCATAATTCCCTGGTTTGGGATCTTAAATGGTTTGGATTGGATGCATGACTTTCCACAGCAAATAAGTGTTTTTACTTTAAATGTAGGATATATTTCATATGAAACCTTTGTAGACGGAAAATTGAAATATAACATTGCAGTGCATCTGGAGCGTTTGACGTCTTGTTGTTTTTCAAGCTCAGACTCTTGGCAGTATTCACCTTTTACTCAATGTCGAATGATTTGACATGTTGAACATGTGATCTGTGTAACAGCGCTGATTGCGTCTCTCCTCATGATGGATGATGTGTGTTTATTTTATGATCCTGTTACTTTATAACATCAGAAGAAAAGCAGCACTGCAAAACCTTCAGCCAAATCAGGGATTCACAAACACTCTTTGTCAGTCAGAGACCTTTGAGCTAGAGATTTGAAGTTAATAAAATACTTAAATAAATGAATACATTATTTTATTAAATTATTAAATAAATGAATGAATAAAAAAAAATAATGTATGTATTTGTTTAAGAAATGAATTAATGGTTAACTGAATGAATTATTTAATTAAATTATTGAATGAGTCATTTTTTTTTTTTTTTGTTTCTTAAATGACTAAATAAATAAATAATTAAAAATAAACAAATAATTTGTTTATTAAATAAGACTAATTGAATGAATTAATAAAGTATTTGTTTTTTTATTAAAGAAAAATGACAAAATAAGTGAATTAATGAATAAATTATTAATATGAAACATTATTTTATTTAATTAAATGACTAAATAAATGTAAAAAAATGAATCTTTGTTTAATAAATGACTAAATAAAAATTATAATAATATTATTATAATTATTATTACATTATTATAATAATATATAATGATGAATTCATTATTTTTATTAAATTAACTTGTTTTTTATTAAATAAACGACTAAATAAATTAATGAATAAATAGTAGAATAAACAAATGATTTCATTTAATTAATAAATTAGTCAATTGTTTATTTGTTTGTTTATTAAATAAAAGACTAAATAAATGGATGTTATTTTATTAAAATATTAAATAAATGACTAAATAAACAAAGCGATATTAAATAATTTAATTTTACATGTTATTTATTTGTTTATTAAATAAGACAAATTAAATGAATAAAATATATTTTTAAAATTAATTTATTAAATGACTAAATGAATGAATAAATTAAAAACTTAATTAATTCATTAATTTATTTATTAATTTGTTCATTAAAAATGACTAAATAAATAAATGAATAAATCATTTTATAATCATTTTTATAATTTTAATAATTTATTCATTAATTCACGTATTTAGTCATTTTTCTTTAATAAACAAACAAATAATTCATTCAATTAGTCTTATTTAATAAACAAATGACGAAATTAATAATTAAATAAAATTATTTGTTTATTTTTAATAATTTATCTATTTAGTCATTTAAGAAAAAAAAAAAGAAAAAAAATGACTCATTCAATAATTTAATTAAATAATTTAGTTAACCATTAATTCATTGAGTCATTTATTAAACAAATAATTACTAAATTGTTTTATTAAATAAAAGACTAAATAAATGAATTGGTTATTTTATTAAATTATTAAATAAATGACAAAATAAATAAAAAAAATAATGTATGTATTCGTTTGTTTAATGAATGAATGAATAAATTATTTAATTAAATTAATCAGTTCATTTACAATAACTTATTGAGGATCCCCAGAGATTTGAAGTTAATATTTATTTATTTATTACCTGAATTAATTATTGTATTAAATTGAGTCATTTGTTTATTTGTTTGTTCATTAAATAAATGACAACATAAATGAATGAATGAAGAAATGATTAAAAAAATAAACAAACTATTTAATTAAATGATTAAATGTCATTTATTGATTTGTTTATTAAATAAGACAAAACAAATGAATAAAATATATTTTTTAAATTAATTTATTAAATGACTAAATGAATGAATAAATTAAAAACTGTTCATTAAAAATGACTAAATAAATAAATGAATGATTAAATAATAATAAAAAAGGAATCATTCATCTATTTAGTCATTTATTAATTTAGTCTTAAGTAAACATAATATTGCATTTTTTTTTTTGTTTTAATTTTACATTTTTTAGTTGTACATTAATACTGTATTAACGATCTTTCCCTCCACTCATGATCGCCTGGACTTCAGTAACCGTGTGAATCGGCTCAGGTTGATTCTACACACGCTCGTGTCCCTCAGAGAGCCGTAATAACTGTGTGCTTTGGCTTCTAGTTCTTCTTCCGCTCCTCGACGGCTATTTAAACTCTTCCAGGCCCGCGGCCGTATCAGATCACCTGAACGTGAAGCACTATTGGCGTCTCTCAGGCCTGTCCCGCGGCGATATGTGCTGGAGCAGAGGAGGGACGCTCGGACGCTGTGCTGCTCTCGTCCAGGTTTATGTTGGACCGTTGCGTTACGACTGAAATCCAAGCAGCGGCTCCTATTATCACGGGTTTTAATGGTGCGGTCGGGCTGACAGGCTCTGTGTGTGTGAAGAGACGGAGAGGTCGTGTTCTGTCATAAAGGTCAAGTGTGCTGTCGTCTCCAGCTCTCTTCTTCATTTAAAGGCGCCGTGTGACTCTTCAGAGAGACGTTCAGGCTCTTTTAAAACGGGTCAAGATCGGACTGAAGGGTTCGTGTTCAGATTAATTACTCATCTCCGTCTTTCACTGCCACTTTCTGTCAGATTTCTCAACCAGCCATCAGTATAATGCCACTCGTTGCTGGAGAGAAAGTGCAACGAGAGAGGGATTTCTTTTCTTCTCTTGTCTTTTTTTAAAAAAAAAACGAACACAAGATAATCTGACCATTATTTATATTAATTATATTTAAAATAATTATATATATATTTTCTTTTACTTGGTGCGGTTATTTATTTATTTATTTACTGTCGTTTTATTTTTATGCAGTTTAATGTAGTTAATTTAATTTTTAATTTTATTATTTATATTGCAGATGGATATGGACTGTTATTTTTCTTTTTCTAAATGAACACAAGATAATGTGAACATTATTTTATATTCATTATATTTAAAATAATTATATATAAATTATAATTTAGTGTGTGTGTGTATATATATATATATGTTTTACTTGGTATGGTTATTTATTTATTCATGCATTTTAATGTAGTTAATTTTATTTTTATTTTTTATTTTTATTTTGACAGAATATATATTGCAAACATTTTCCTTTTTTTAAAAAAAAAATGAACACAAGATATGATCATTATTTTTTTAAATTAAATTTAAAATAATTATATATAAATATGTGTGTGTGTGTGTGTGTGTGTATATATATATATATATATATATATATATATATATATATATATATATATATATATATATTACACTTGAGTATCGTTATTTATTTATTTATGCATTTTAATGTAGTTAATTTTATTATTTTTTTATTTTAAAATATATTGTAAATATATTGGATATTTTCCTTTTTTTTTTTGTTTTAATGAACACAAGATATGACCATTATTTTTTTTTTAATTAAATTTAAAATAATTAATATATATAAATTATAATTTAGTTGTTCACTTATATTCATATAAAAAAGTGTGTGTGTGTGTATATATATATATATATATATGCATTTATTTTTAGGTAATTTATTTAGACTTATTTAGAATAAATTGATATGGAATACGGTTATAATTCTGTTTATTTATATATTTGCAATTTATGCAATTTAATTTAATTGTTATTTTTATTTTTTTATTTTATTGTGACATTCAGTATATATTTCAGAATAGATATGGACTCTTGTTATAATACTTTATTTATTTACTATATGAATTTATTTCAGATTTATTTATATATTGTTATTTTGGAGTTTGACAGACTGTCCTCAATCACTTTCATTATAAAGATCCACCCCTTTTTTCTCTCTCGGCCGAAGAGGGCGAGTCTTTCAGGTCTGGAACGACACGAGGAGATTAAATGATGACAGATTTTTTCATTTTGGGGTGAACTATCCCTCTAATGATGAACTAACAATGAAGCACCTTCTTTAATGGAGCTGTTGACGGGACGTCCCTGAACACATGCAGAAACACGATCAATCTTCTGTCTGTGCCCCACTGAGGCTGTAATACATCTTCATTTCAACAGGGTGTTTGTAAATGTCACTTAATGAAAAACATCACAGCGTATGACAGATGCGTGTCTGTGAAGGTAAGAAGCGCAGGCGTTTAACAAGCCGCTGTCTGTCGTGATGTTCGGACCTCCTGCGCTCCTCCCGTCACGTGACTCGCAGTCTTGAGCACGTTATAATCTGTCCTGCGAAAGCTTACGATGATTCCTGAGAAACTATTTCACAGTCCGGGCCCTGGAGGACGAGTGAGATTCATCTGCGCGAGGGACGGGTCAGCGACACACATATCTGCATCGGATCTCTTCACAGCTGTAAATAGGTGATATGATCTGGACCGTCCTCTCGTGAGCGCAGATGTGCTGCGGTGAAGAGCGTCTGCAGGAGGACAACTTTATCAGAGATGTGGTCATATTCAGGCTCTTCTGCGGAGTCGCTTTCACAGTATCAGCGCAACACTGACTCTGATTCAACTGAGCTGATTCACTGCACTGCTAATGAATCTTTCAGCTGTTTTTTAAAAATCTGTTTAAATATTTTAAAATATAATATTTTGTTACTTTTACATTTATTTATATATATAATAAAATGTAAATAATTTATTTTTTAATTTATTTTTATTTTATACATTTTAATATAAAATATGAATACAATTAAATAACGTTTTTATTTTACTTATTAATATATTTTGTTACTTGTACATTTATTTATTTATATATTATTCATTTATAATAAAATGTATTTATTTTTTAAATTTATTTATTTATATTTTATACGTTTTAATATAAAATGAGTACAATTAATTTATTTTTATTACTCATTTATAATTTTAAATTAAAATTGTTGTTGATGATTGTTAATGTTAATGAATCGCTCAGTTAGTTCATCATATTTTTAATGAATTTAAAATGTATTTATTTATTAAAATATTTAAAATTTTAATATTTTTTTTTACTCATTATACATGTATTTATATGTAATTAATGTATAATAATGAATTAATTTCATTTTTTACATTTATTTATTTATTATACACTTTAATATAAAATATAAATACACTTAATATTTTTATTTTACGTATATATTTATATATTACTCATTAATATTAAATTAAAATGTAAATAATTTATTTATTTTATTTATTCATTCATTCATTTTAAAGAACTGCACTAACGGAGCAATTCATTAATGAATGAACTGGTAATGAATTGCTCAGTCAGTTGATCACATATTTAATTAATTTAATATGAATGTATTTATTTATTTAAATTTATTAAATTATTTATTTTTTTATATTTTATACACTTTAATATAAACTATAAATACACTTTAATAATATTTTTATTTTACATTAATTATTACTCATTGTAAATATTTTTTATATTCATTTCAGAATTTAAATAATAATGTGTAGATTAACTAATTAATTCATTAATTCTAAACAACTGCGCTAACCGAGCAATTCTTTAACAAATGAACGGTTAATAAATCCCTCAGTTAGTTCATCACATTTTTAATGAATTTAAAACCTATTCATTTATTTAGTCATTATAAAGAACTGAACAAGCCTAGTAATTCATTAATGAATGCACTTTTAGTGCATCCCTCTTTTGAATCACTAAAAACAGTTGAATCAGACTGGAGTTGATTCACTGAATCACATGACTCACAGTGAGTTATTAGGCTTGTTTGAGATGTCAAGAACGATCTGTGCTAGTTTAGTTACGTCTCGAGATATGATGATGTCCGGTTACAGATATTAGATATATAGTTGAGTCTGTGTACAGCGTTTCTGAATCATTCACTAATGAAGATCCGTTTCCGTGTGTGTCCATGTGAGAGATCTGCTGCATCATCTTCTCTTCTGTTTTCTGTCGTTCGTGGATTGCTTCACGTGGTCGTTTAGGGCAGATGCATCTATTTATAAGAGCTGTTGTTCCGCTTCGGTACTTTAATGGCCACATCAGTCCAACAGGAAGAGTAAAAGAGTAGATGGAGTCTAATGGATTTATTGGACCTCCATCAGATCATTAAACATCATCCGGAGCACAAGCTGTCTGTCTGATGGACGCAGATGTGAATGAAGATGTTTCCAAACTTTTGAGTTAGTGATGTGAAGCGTTTGTGTCTGTGAGGGATTGTGGGAAGCGAACAGTGCCGTGTTCATGTGTTTCTGCTGACGTGTGTCTAATTGCAGCGATGGAGATGTAATTGTGTTGAGAAGGTCACAGCAGTTGTCTTCAATTAAAGCAGCTCAGACAAAGAGACTCAAATGAGTCATAATGTTCATTTCATTCCCGTCACATTCGAGAAAATGGGATCATCATGTTCTGTGTCATATCTGCGTCCATGTTCCTCATAATTGTACTGGGAATTATTGCTCTGATTGATATCGGTGTGTGCCGGGTTTAATTCTGTTCGTCCATTTTGATTCTCCAGGTCTCAGAATAACACACATCTGAATATTAAAGCGCGTGTGAATGAGCGCCGCCATTTTGTGTTCCACATGCTCAAGTTACACGCGACGCTCATATTGTTTATCTGAGGACATGAACACACATGATTTCATCATTTTATTTGAGAAAAACATTGTTAAATACACTCACTACAACCTGTCAAAATAAAAGTCCAGTTTTAACTCGAAGAAATTAATTAAATTGTTAAAGTTTTATGCATTTATTTTTATTACCACCATTTTTTTATAGTATATTTGTATTAAATCTTTTGTTGTTGTTGTTGTAGTTTCGTCACATGTGTAATCAGATCAGATTTAGTCACACGGTTCTGCTTATTGAATCATATTGCAAGAAATCGTGTCTCTTACTAGCCTGTCGAATCGGATCAGTCACAGTCCTCGTCACGCTCCTACAGTACGAGACGCTTTCAGACTTCTAGATACTCAAAGTCGAGTGTGTGTGTGTGTGTTTTCAGGGCTCCAGACAAACTTTTGTGACCGTTTAAAACTTCAAAAATACAGTAAAAAATGTGAAATATTATTAGAATTTAGAACAGCTGTTTTCTATGTAAATATATGTTAAAATGTAATTTATATTCAGTGATCAAAGCTGAATTTTCATCATTACTCCATTCTTCAATGTCACATGATCCTTCAGAAATCATTCTAATATGATGATTTGCTGCTCAAGAAACATTTATGATTATTATCGGTGTTGAAAACAGCTTGAATAATTATATTTAAGCACTTCCAAATCCATCCTTAATAGAGCTGGCTGTAATCGTGAGATGATCAGACCGTGTCTAATGTCCGGTCGCTTCTGCTGTTGTCCCGTTCGAGGCTCATTCCGGATCGCACGTGTCATTCGGAAGGAATTCCACTGATGCTGATAATGACTCGGCATGTCTCAGTGTCGTGTTGTCGTGTCAGCTTGCAGTGGACTGTGGGTAATAGTGTGTGTGTGTGTGTGTGTGTGTGTGTGGTTCAGGGACGTCCGCTTTGATGTGGCTTTTATGAGGCGCTGTCGATTGAGTCACGGTCACATGCTCAGACGGACGACTGTGCTGTAATGAGATCAAAGCGGCGCTCTGTGTTTGGACCACCTTCATGAAGACAGTGGACTGAGCGAAGCGTTTCTCATCCTCACAGAAACAAATCATTCACACTTCTGCTTTTGTCTTCATTAATTGGTCTAATTTGATGTTTACAGTGAATACTGCTGAAATACATTTTGTTCAGGAGTCAGTGTGATGGCGTTTAAGATACAGTTTAACATGTTTAACAGTCACCTGACACACACACACACACACACACTTGAATCTAATGAGCTGTTACCTGTCAGCGTGTTGGTAAAACAGGCCCGTTTGAATTTTACACGCGTTCATGCGTTTTCTCATCACATCCCATGTTTTATTTAGTGGTTTTGTGTTTAATTGGAGTGTTTCTGAGGCTCTTTGATTGTCATCTGCAGGAGGAGCATCAGCATGTTTCTACATTCATCCGTCCGTGAGACTTTAATGAATTTGAGGGAACGTGGTGTTTTGAGTTATAAATGCAGAATGAGATTCAAACCCACTGACAGAACATGTGCCGTTTTACAAACTTTCATTATACATATATATATATATATATATATATGTAAATATGTGTAAAATATATAGTGCTGTCAAAATAATGAATTTTTAGATAAAATAAAACACACAAATCTGTATTTTACCAAAGACGTGCACCAGTTTGACAGAGCTGAACTGCTCTCTCCTGAAGAGAGCGCAAAAAAGCCTGCGATAAATAAGCTGGGTTGATCTGGGTAACACAAAAACTACCCATACGCTGGGTTGTTACGTCTGACCCGGGATCTGGGTAACACTAAAACTACGCAAACGCTGGGTTATGTCTGACCCAGGATCAGGGTAACACTAAAACTACGCAAACGCTGGGTTGTTGCGTCTGACCCGGGATCGGGGTAACACAAAAACTACCCATACGCTGGGTTGTTACGTCTGACCCGGGATCGGGGTAACACAAAAACTACCTAAATGCTGGGTTATGTCTGACCCAGGATCAGGGTAACACTAAAACTACGCAAACGCTGGGTTGTTGCGTCTGACCCAGGATCAGGGTAACACAAAAACTACCCAAATGCTGGGTTATGTCTGACCCAGGATCAGGGTAACACTAAAACTACGCAAACGCTGGGTTGTTGCGTCTGACCCAGGATCAGGGTAACACAAAAACTACCCAAACTCCGGGTCGTTACGTCTGACCCAGGATCAGGGTAACACAAAAACTACCCAAATGCTGGGTTGTTACGTCTGATCCGGGATCAGGGTAACACAAAAACTACCCAAACGCTGGGTCGTTGCGTCTGACCCGGGATCAGGGTAACACAAAAACTACCCATACGCTGGGTTGTTACGTCTGACCCGGGATCTGGGTAACACTAAAACTACGCAAACGCTGGGTTATGTCTGACCCAGGATCAGGGTAACACTAAAACTACGCAAACGCTGGGTTGTTGCGTCTGACCCAGGATCAGGGTAACACAAAAACTACCCAAATGCTGGGTTATGTCTGACCCAGGATCAGGGTAACACAAAAACTACCCATACGCTGGATTGTTACGTCTGACCCGGGATCGGGGTAACACAAAAACTACCCATACGCTGGGTTGTTACGTCTGACCCGGGATCGGGGTAACACAAAAACTACCCATACGCTGGGTTGTTACGTCTGACCCGGGATCGGGGTAACACAAAAACTACCCAAATGCTGGGTTATGTCTGACCCAGGATCAGGGTAACACTAAAACTACGCAAACGCTGGGTTGTTGCTTCTGACCCAGGATCAGGGTAACACAAAAACTACCCAAATGCTGGGTTATGTCTGACCCAGGATCAGGGTAACACTAAAACTACGCAAACGCTGGGTTGTTGCGTCTGACCCAGGATCAGGGTAACACAAAAACTACCCAAATGCTGGGTTATGTCTGACCCAGGATCAGGGTAACACTAAAACTACGCAAACGCTGGGTTGTTGCGTCTGACCCAGGATCAGGGTAACACAAAAACTACCCAAACTCCGGGTCGTTACGTCTGACCCGGGATCTGGGTAACACAAAAACTACCCATACGCTGGGTCGTTACGTCTGACCCGGGATCTGGGTAACACAAAAACTACCCATACGCTGGGTTGTTACGTCTGACCCGGGATCTGGGTAACACAAAAACTACCCATACGCTGGGTTGTTACGTCTGACCCGGGATCTGGGTAACACAAAAACTACCCATACGCTGGGTTGTTACGTCTGACCCGGGATCGGGGTAACACAAAAACTACCCAAATGCTGGGTTATGTCTGACCCAGGATCTGGGTAACACAAAAACTATCCAAACGCTGGGTTGTTACGTCTGACCCGGGATCGGGGTAACACAAAAACTACCCAAATGCTGGGTTATGTCTGACCCAGGATCTGGGTAACACAAAAACTACCCAAACTCCGGGTCGTTACGTCTGACCCAGGATCAGGGTAACACAAAAACTACCCAAACACTGGGTTATGTCTGCTAAATATATATTTATTTATGTGTCATATGTAAAAATGTTTTTTTTTTTATTTTTATTTATAATATCTTAATTCATAATGTCTCCTTTATGATCTATATATTACAATATGTGGATTGAATGTATTTCCCTCAGTATGAGTCTGATTTCCCATAGAAGATCAGCAGACGTTTATCACTTTATGTAGTAACTGTAGATGATGTCACCAGTGTATGTTTACAAACTAAAACACACTCCTGCATCCATCCTAGTGTGCGTGTGCGTGCATGCGTGTGTGTATTGACTTACACATCATAATGATGTACAGCGCTGAATAATAAACGATGAAGCGCTGCTGTTCTCCTGGGGAGGATCCTGATTATCAGTTTAACAATCAACATCACGAATCACTGTCCCTCCGGGAGACACGATACGCCCATGAATATTTATATCTCATTATTGTTATCATAACTCACGCTAATCAAAACCTCTCTGTGTGTCTTTCCATGTATCGTGACGGCGGCTGGTGCTTCACGGGTTCTTGACCTCCTCTTCCTCCTCGTCCTCCTCGTCCTCAGGTAAAAGAGCTTCAGATGCTTCAGACTCGAGTGCAGCTCATGTTCAGTCAGTGTCAGTGCTGGTGTATCTGCTCAGATCAGCTTACAGGCTTGTTTTGAGTCCATCATTTATTTGTTTTTTGACACAAAGCAGATATTTTGGCCTGTAGACCTGAAACCAGATGATGTGACTCATGATGACAAACATCGAGTCTGTCTTCATGTCTGGATCATCATGAGCATTTAGGGGATTTTTCCCTCTTCAGGTCATAAATCAGGTTTAGGGTTCCCATTAAAACTGTGATTTAAAAGGCCACATTCATGGATCATGATGATTATAGTTCTGCTCTGATTCATTGGCTGGTTTTCCTCATTCAGACCTCAGGATGGTTTTGGCTTCATTAGAGGCGTTTTGCACACGGAGAACTTTAATCGTTCATTGGCTAAATGTTGTGGGAACCATGTAGATGTTGCTGGATGGGAAGTTTTTATGATGTCTGGATTCATCCATTATAATATGTAAAGAGAGATGTTCATGTGCAGTAATCATATTTATGTGAAGAGAGTCGGAGGTGAGATGGAGGTGTGGATGAGGCTCGATTGAGCATCTGCTATTTTCTTATTTTCTAGCTTGACTTGTTTATATATATATATATATATTTCATCTTAGATTATTAATTTTATGGGTTTATTATTACTCAGAACCGCCATACAGTCAGATAACACTGAAGACTGTCATTTTCTTGATGGTCAAAATAAAATAAAATTTGCACTGAGGAACATTTTTATGAACTTCTTAGAATTTTGTTACATTAAATATTTAATAGATTAAAAGAAATATAACAAATAAAAACAATAATATAATGTAATATAATAAATTAAAATAATATGTATGTAAAATAATATAAAAATTGAAAATAATAATAATTTTCGAATTATAATAATACATAATAGTAAAAATATAATTA
>CM074446.1:30910995-31000995 GCA_037101425.1 Elopichthys bambusa | reverse complement strand
TCCAGATACTGTATGTTCCTGATTTACTGTACTTCATATGACACGCAGGCATGATGTCATACGCTGTCATGATGTTTTGGCTCAGGTTTGATCATTTTATCAAAAGCGTCGCACAGAGAACGTGTATAAACATGTTTGATTCAGTAGGGAAATGTTTTGGATTGAGTTCGTTCATCATATTTTGTGGGATAATGTTGATTACAGGTTACATAAGCAGAAGTCCTTCTGAAGAGAAATGTGCATTACTGTTATTTAATATTTCATGATTTATTAAACATATTTATTTATGGCATATTGTTGATTAACATGGAAAATAATTTTGTCTCACCCACAAGATGTTTGTTGGTATTATGTAAGCAGAAGTTACTTTTAATATATTTTTTTTCATGATTTTATTTTATTATATATATATTGTTTGTTTTACAAAACATAAGTTATAGCCTAAACAAATATATTTTAATTTATTGCAGTAAATCTTAAAGAATGGTTCAGTTACAGTTTGCCAAGAATAATTATTTTTATATTTTAATAACTTTTATAAAAGTTAAGAATCATTTTGTTTAATAGATCAATTTCATTTATATTCAGAAATGAATATGAAAATACATTATTTCTTTTTTTTAGAATTTAAGTTTTAATATTACATTATATTATACCATAAGTCATATATCAATTGTATCATATATTATATATATATATATATATATATATATATATATATATATATACATATATATATTATATATATATATATATATATATATATATATATATATATATATACATATATATCATATCATATATCATATCATATATCACATCATATCAATCATATCATATATTATATTATCATATATCATATCATATATATATATATATATATATATATATATATATATTTTCTTTACAAAAATATAGCCTCAAAATATTTTTTAATAATTTATATTATGATTGAAATAATTGTACATTCACTAAAGGAATATTTTGCATTTAGTTTATCTCTGTCAGTCAACAGCTTTTGTGGCATAATGTGTAGGCAGAAGTGTTTCTACATAAAAAAAGTGTATTAATATAAACATAATTTATTCTTTTATTTGTTTATCTATTAATTTATTTAATGCCAAAGTTAATTCCCAAAGCAGTAATTTGAACTGTAGAGAGCCGAACAGGTTTCCGTGTTGAATCAGGTAACGGGTTCAGTATGAGAGCTTCATGTTCAGATCTGATCTTCTGTGTTATTTACAGTCATTGGTCTGCAGTGAGACGGTTTCGCCTCTTCATGTGTGTGAATGCAGACGGTGTGTGGGGAGGATCTGTCAGGGAGACTCCTGACGCTCCGATCGTCTCCGTCGATCTCACGAGTCCCTCTGACTGAACCTCATCCCTCTGCTCTGTGTGGTGAGACGTGTCGTATCTTTCATGCCGTATTGCCGTGAAGGGTCTTGGCAAGCGCTGCAGCTCGAGCAGCCCTCCGTCTGCCCTCCGTCTGCTGCCTATCCCACTGAAAATGAACTGGGATCTCGTGGTTGTACTGTAGCCTACCAAGTAAAATGCACCCCCTGACCAAGGGTATAATGTATATTAATAAAATAAAGTAACAACGAATAAGTAGGTAAATACAAACAAGCTGGGCAGGCCTCCGGGATTTCACTTTTCCCGGCTGCTCGCGATGGCCAGTCCGAGACTACCTCATATTTAGCACAGTTATTATATTAATAATAAATATGATAGCACTTTGGGTGAAAAAGGTCATCCTCTGTGTTCAGTCTTTTAAACTACTCCTCAACGTGCATGCAGTGTAAATAAAGCGATGATAGTAAATAATAATGTAAATAATAAGATGATAGTAGTCCGCGGCCACACCCCCGCGCTAATGGTACAGCCCACGCCGCAAATTACAAGACAAAAAATGGAAAAATAGAAAATCGGTTAGATTTCATTAATTCAAATTTTTGTTTCTAAAGTCATAATTTAGTAAAAGTAAAATTGAAAAAAGGGGAAAAAATGGCAAATATCCATTGATAATGTAACCGAAAAATACAAAAAATGAACGTCATTTTTGCATTTGCATTGTATAATCTGAAAACTGAATTGTGAAGCGTTACACGGACCGTTCTACGCTCGTAGAGCGTCACATGAGAGCGGGTAATCGGGCGCGCCAGCGGATCGTTTTCTTCTCCTAATACGGTTATCATTGCTGTACTGTCAACATGTCTAATTGTACCGCTTGCTAATCGCGATTTCTCGATTTAAAAAATAATAAAATCAAAGCAAAACATTAAATTCGAATTAATCGGAAAAATCGCCCAGCCCTAGCATGTGTGTGTGTGTGTGACATATCAGGACGCAAATGTGTATAATGTCATGGGTATGACAGGTATTACAAGGAGAGGGTGACTTATTCATGTGCCCATTTTTCAAAAGGCTTATAAATCACACAGAATGAGTTTTTGTGAGAAAGTAAAAATGTGCACAGTTTCCTGTTTAGGTTTAGGGTCGGTGTAGCGCGATAGAAAATACAGTTTGTACAGTATAAAAACCATTACGCCTATGAAGAGTCCCTGTGTGTGTGTGTGTGTGTGTGTGTGTGTGTGTGTCAGTGCTTTGATTGGTCCTGTCGAGGTGACGCTCTTGATTGGCTCTCATGTGGACAGCAGGAATAATTCATCTGATCTGAACTGATGTTCTCCGTCACACACTGATCCTGAAGCAGAAACTGATGAAATATTAACAGGGCTTTACTTTCACAGCTCTTCATCTCCTCCAGCAGCGGTGCAGTGATTCCCGTAGTGATGGTTAAAATCACCCGGATTATTGTTAATGAAACACCAGAAATACACTTCAGATCATTATATATGGCTGACAGATCTGTGTTTATGCAAAGAATCACTCAGAATCACTCAAAATTCGGTGCACATCATCATCATTTGTTAAATTCATGTTCCTCATAATCTTGAATCAGAATATCTTCCCCTCTCTCTTGCAGCATCTCTTCTCTGATGACGAGGGCGGGGCAACCTGTCACTCACATGAGATCCACCAATAGCAAACCACAACCATCCAATCAATTCCCCACAGACAAAATCAAGCCCCGCCCTACATTTGTTCTGGTTTGCAAAGCAGTTTCACTCGGATATACGGCACAATAGGGACAAAAAGACCAGCGCAACTTAAATTTCATGGTGACGTACAGGTGTAAATATCCCAGTAAGATCCTCCCAGTTTCGCACAGGTAAACACTCCTGAGATTTCCTTCATAAACACACCTATGTAATTCTTTCTGGTTGTCTCCGGCCGTCTGGCACCAGTTGAGATCTCATATATTTGAGACGCCGAAGGGAGTTTTAGTTCCAGAGGTGAAGTGCATCACATCTGCATCCAAAAACAGCCTGATGTTCCTCTCGGAGAAGCTGATATATTCCTCACAGCACATGCTTTGGCTCAGATGAGATCATTTTCTCGGTCTCCATCTGCTCGTTTTTTTTTAGCAGAGAAGTTCATCAGGAGTGTTTTATTCTGGTCAAATATACACTATTCAGCATTAAATTGATCAAAAGTGACAGCAAAGACATGTTTATATTATAACAGAAATGTTTCTTGAGTAGCAAATCATCATATCAGAATGATTTCTGAAGGATCATGTGACACTGAAGACTGAAAATTCAGCTTTGATCACTGGATATAAATTACACTTTACTATATATTCACATATTTAAAAGTTATTTTAAATTACAAATATATTTCACTATTTTTAGTGTGTTTTTAATCAAATAAATGCAGCCTTGGTGAGCAGAAGAGACTTCTTTACAAAAACGTTAAAAAATCTCTCTCCTCACTTACATTAGCAGCATGAATTATGTATTTACTGCTGCATTCAGTCCGTTTCTCTTCTGTCATTGTGAAACACTCGGGCTGAAATAAGCGTAATGTAATGTAACAGCCAACAGAGCTTCAAAAGGCTGGAGTCAAGGTCTCGCTGATCAGAGAATCAATGCATGGACACACGCCACGGCTGCTTTTAGGAGCCGCATAAATGCCTTTATTGTCTTGTTTTGATGCCGGTCGAGTGCATATTGTGCGCGAGGTCTGCTGTGATGTGTGCCGGTCCTGTGGAGACCTCCGTCTGCGGGAGCTGAGGCTTATCCCTCCGTTTATCTGACGTCCAAATGAGAGACTCCAGCTGAAGGACGTTATGGATTATGATAAGGAGCTTGTCTCAAGATGTGCAAATGACGCGTGCGCTGATGGCATGCGGTGACCCTTCAGTGTTTGTTTTGCTCGTTCTGTCGTCAATCCGACTGTGTCGGAGAATAGAAAATATTCCAAGGACACGGAAGACATGCAGCTGGATCATGATGGTGATCCTAGATTGAATTTACACACACACACACACACACACACACACACACACACGGGCACTAACTATAAAACTTCTGCATTTAATCATTTGATGAACAGACTCACACTGAGATTCATGGATCATTTCGCTCTTGCGTGGCTTTTTAAAGTTTATCATTTGGGAATTTGTAAGATTTATTGGTTTACAGCTGGTTTTTGAGTTGATGGAAAAGTTAATAATTAATTCAAAATGAAATTAATTTAAAATTAAAATAAATAAATAATTTTAAAATCAAACCAATTAAAAAAAACGGATTGAATATTCAAATACTAAGATTTTATTTTATATTTTATTTGTTTAGCTGCATCATAAATGACTAAATAAATAATTAAATTAATTAAAAGTAATACATGATTTATTAATTCATTTATTTAGTCAATAAATAAATAAAGAAGTTAATATTTAGATTATTTAAATTATTTATTTAATAAATGATTTATTCATTCAGTCATTTATTTAATAAATAATTAAATTGGTTATTTGTCTAATAAGTAAATTATGATGCAGATTAAATGATCATCATTAACAATCACTCTGGATTTTTTGAGTTGATAGAAAAAGTTAATAATAATTATTTAAACCATTAAATGTAAAATAAAAAACAAACAATCAAAATAAAACAGATTGAAATACTAATACTAAACAGTTACTAAAAATATTGTTATATTTTATTAGTTTAGCTCTATCACAAATGCTTAATAGATGTTTAATAAATTAATTATTTTTTTATTTTTTTATTTAGTCATTTATTAAATAAATAAATAAAGTTGTCATTTATTCACTTGGTAAATTGATGCAGCTAAACAATCATCAAAAATGTTAATAATAATTAAACCATTAAATGTTAAATAAACAATCAAAACTACACTAATACTAAAAAGATTATATTTTATATTTTATTTGTTTAGCTGCATAATCATTTAATAAATTACTAAATTAGTTATATAATATATTTATTCATTTAGTCAATAAATAAATAAATAATTTAAATTAAATTATTTATTTATTTATTTTAGTCATTAATTAAATAAATAATTTAGTCATTTATTCACTAAGTAACTTATGATGCAGCTAAACAAATAAAATATTAAATACTAGAAAATGTTAATATTGACCATCTATTGGTTTTTGGCTATAACATGAAAACATTTATCACCAGAAATGTTAATATTGTGTATTCCTAATAAAACATTTTTGTGAATTCTGCTATTTTTTGTTAGTCATTTACTTAAACGAATACATAGTTTTGTCATAACTGACATTGAGAACCATGAATATGTAAATGTGTTGTTTAAATTATTGAAATATTAACAAGAACATATTAGCTCAAAGGGGTTCATCTGATGGAAAAACTCAAAGCACTGATTTACTGATTTTTGCTGGTTGTTTTCATCATTCAAACTCAATCGACAGCAGTAACATTTACATCCTGAACTGTGATTTTAATATTTAATAGATTAAAGGTTAAAGTTGCTGCTCATCTGAGCTGAACCTGGTGAACATACAGCAGAAGTGAATTAGTAAAGGCTGCTGTCACAGTGACTGAATGAAACTTCTCGTTTCAGAAGCGTCCCTCCATTACTGCGGTGAAGTAAGAAGCTGCAGCCGTAACGGATGAATCCGTTTCCTGAAGTTGAATCATTTGTTAAGTGATCTACAGAAGCTCAATTAAAGCAGAACCTTTCATGGAGTATCACTTTCTCTCCCAAGCCAGAAATCAATTGCCTTCAGTCCTAGAATGCAGTGAAATTGAAATGACACATGACACACACACACACACACGTCTATCTATTCCAGCATAATTTTCTCTTTGCATATTTAGCGCTTCAGTCGGAGGCAGACGTGTATTTGTCGCCACTCTTTGTGTCTGGTGTCACACCTCACGGCGAGAGATTCACAGTTTAATTTATTTAGATGAAATTGTGCATTTTGTCCTGCTGTGAAATAATTTGCTATATTTGCCCACTTTTAAAAGGCGTCTCGACGTTTGTGCTGAATGTGAATGTGTGCAGGAGAGGCCGCGGTCATGTGACTCCTTCTGAAGTGACATCATACTGTTCAATGCAAAGGGAGATATTGTCTTTTAAACAGTTCTCACAACAAAAGACTACAATGAGCTTCTTCCTGGGTTAGTGACATCACTAACCCTAAAATTTACATAAACCCCGCCCCCGAGAACATGCAACAAAGGGGGCGGGGCCATGCTGGGCTGCTTTAGAGAAGAGGAAGAGTTGTTGTTGTAAATGCCGTCATTTTACGCCGGACTGCTTCACAAACGAGGCTCAATTCAACACAAAAGATAAACATGACGGCACATGCTAGTGGATGAGTTGAATCAACTCCGCAGCAGCTACATACATTTATCCACTAAACATTCAGAAACGTCTAAAAGTTGTAACTTCTTCCTGAGTCTCTCCATCAGTGTCGACTCCGGTTTGAACAATGTAAGGCTGAAAACTTTCATCATTTTGGCTGCGTGAGATTCTCCAGCTTTGTTGTTGTTGAGCGACCGAAGCGCGAGCTGTTAAAGCTCCGCCCTCTTCTGGAAAGGGGGCCGGGAGCAGCAGCTCATTTGCATTTAAAGGGACACACACAAAAACGGCGTGTTTTTGCTCACACCCAAATAGGGGCAAATTTGACAAGCTATAATAAATGATCTGTGGGGAATTTTGAGCTGAAACTTCACAGACACATTCTAGGGACACCAGAGACTTTATAGGTGCCCTTTAAACTGTATTTAATGAATGACGGCAGACGTGAGGATGTTTGCCGGTTCTTTTGAGACTCTTGTGACTTTTGGTTATCATCGCTTGTCCTTCTCCACAGTGTTGCATATATCAAAATTCCCTTCAATTCCATCCGTCCTTTCGGTCGAAGTCTTGAGTGTAAATATTTGCGGTTTGTCTGTAATCTGCCGAACGCTGCTCAGACGCACACAGTGATGCTGTGAGCTGAATACAGATGGGAAGACATCTCATTTACAAGGACACTGTTGAATGGACAACCTTAGCTGACCTCTGAGTGAACGTCTGTGGCTGTTTTGATGGTTACCTGGCAGCAAATGTTCTTGTTATGCTGGGATTTTCTGAGTCTGGTTTCGGTTAATGAAGTCTGAGGAACTTACTGCTGCTGGAGATGGAGAAAGACTCTTGGATCACACATATCTCATGTTGTGATGGTGCTGAAGTTTGATTTAGTGTTGGACCTTGTGAGAAGCATATTGAAGAGCAGATGTTTCAGGGAGGGTTTGATAGATTCCACACTCATACTGAAATGATTAACACAGTTTTTTGATTAGTGATGTTTGTTAAGTCAAGCATCACTTGTAATAGTGCTCATAGTGATTGAAGGAGGGACCCAAGCCACGTCTAGAGAGCAGCATATCACAGAGACTTCAGTATGCTGTCAATCACACAGAACACCATAGCAACACCCTGGCAACCAGAACAC
Organism: Elopichthys bambusa; assembly: GCA_037101425.1. Classification (NCBI taxonomy): domain Eukaryota; kingdom Metazoa; phylum Chordata; class Actinopteri; order Cypriniformes; family Xenocyprididae; genus Elopichthys; species Elopichthys bambusa. The sequence goes on along the minus strand of CM074446.1, from coordinate 30,993,146 downwards.
CATAACAACACCCTGGCAACCATCCAAAATGTTATAGCAGCACCCTAACAACCAGCTAGAATACCATAGCAACTGTATAGCAATGCCATGGCAATTACCCAATACACAATAGCAATGTCAAGTCAAGTCAAGTCACCATTATTTATATAGCGCTTTTTACAATGTAGATTGTGTCAAAGCAGCTTTACAGTGATAACTGGTACATTATTTTGGCTGCACAGCAGCTCATAAGGAATAGTGTCAATGCAGGCAGATCAAAGCACTGTTGAATATCAAATGTCAATTGTCAAGTGTCCCCAACTAAGCAAGCCAAAGGCGACAGCGGCAAGGAACCCAAACTCCAACAGGTGACATCAGGTGGCAAACAGGTGTTAAAATGGAGAAAAAACCTTGGGAGAAACCAGGCTTAGTCGGGGGCCAGTTCTCCTCTGGCAAAAAGTGCTTTGTTACGACTCAGGTTGCTATAATAAGTCAGATATGATCGCAACATTCAAAGTGTTTAATTCAGTTCCATCCAGTTGAGGATCGTATTCATCACACCGGTATGGACGGTTGTTGAGGAGATGTGCCACTGGTTGTCATGTTGATGAGGCCTTCATAGTGGATGATCTAGTTGACTCAATCTCTGCTGATACTTCAGGGCTGTGTTGTGGTTGTGTCATGGTGCAGGTCCTCGATCTCACCCGGATACGGCCCGGATCCGGCCCGGATCCGGCTGACTACGGTAAACCTCGGGATAAACAGAAAGACTAATATTAGCGTAGATGCCATTCTTCTTCTGATGTAACGAGTACATCTGGTGTTATTGGAAGTGTTCCCGGTTCCGGCTGACCTAATTTATGCAGCCTAATAATCCTTTAACGGATTTGAAAAAATAAATTGATAATGTGTTATGTGTATGCCAGGTTAAAGAGATGTGTTTTTAGTTTAGATTTAAACTGACAGAGTGTGTCTGCTTCCCGAACAATGCTAGGAAGATTGTTCCAGAGTTTAGGTGCCAAATAGGAGAAGGATCTACCACCTGCAGTTGATTTTGATATTCTAGGTATTATTAGCTGGCCTGAATTCTGAGATCGTAATAGACGCGAAGGACTATAATGCATTAAGAGCTCGCTCAGGTACTGGGGAGCTAAACCATTTAGTGCTTTGTAGGTAATTAGCAAGATTTTAAAATCTATACGATGTTTAACAGGAAGCCAATGCAGTGTTGACAGAACCGGGCTGATATGGTCATATTTCCTAGTTCTAGTAAGAACTCTAGCTGCTGCATTTTGTACGAGCTGTAGTTTATTTATCAGGCGAGCAGAACAACCACCTAGTAGAGCGTTACAGTAATCTAGCCTTGAGGTCATGAACGCATGAACTAACTGTTCTGCATTTGTCATCGAGAGCATATGTCGTAATTTAGATATATTTTTAAGATGGAAGAATGCGGTTTTACAGATGCTAGAAACATGGCCTTCAAATGAAAGATTGGTATCAAAGAGCACACCCAGGTTCCTAACTGATGACGAAGACTTAACAGAGCAGCCATCAAGTGTTAGACAGTATTCTAGGTTATTACATGAGGAAGTTTTTGGTCCAAAAATTAGAATATCTGTTTTTTCTGAATTTAGTAGTAGGAAATTACTGGTCATCCAATTTTTTATATCAGCTATGCATTCCGTTAATTTTGTGAATTGGTAAGTTTCGTCAGGGCGCGAAGAAATATAGAGCTGAGTATCATCAGCATAACAGTGAAAACTAACACCATGCTTCCTGATGATATCTCCTAAGGGTAGCATGTACAGAATGAAAAGCAATGGTCCTAGTACCGAGCCTTGCGGTACTCCATATTCAACTTGTGATCGATATGACCTCTCTTCATTTACTTCTACAAACTGATAACGGTCAGATAAGTATGATTTGAACCATGACAATGCAATTCCACTAATGCCAACATAATTTTCGAGTCTATTTAAAAGAATATTGTGATCAATAGTGTCAAATGCAGCACTAAGATCCAGTAACACTAATAGAGAGATACAACCACGATCTGATGATAAGAGCAAATCATTAGTAACTCTAATGAGAGCAGTTTCAGTACTATGGTATGGTCTAAATCCTGACTGGAAATCCTCATAGATACTATTTCTTTCTAAAAAGGATGATAGTTGTGATGATACTGCCTTTTCTAGTATTTTTGACAGAAAAGTGAGATTTGAGATTGGCCTGTAATTGACTAATTCTCTAGGATCAAGTTGTGGTTTTTTAATAAGAGGTTTAATAATAGCCAACTTAAAAGTTTTTGGTACGTATCCTAGTGATAAAGATGAATTAACGATATTAAGAAGAGGATCTATGACCTCTGGAAGCATCTCTTTCAATAGCTTAGTTGGTATAGGGTCTAACATACATGTTGTCGATTTTGACGATTTAACAAGTTTAGACAGTTCTTCCTCTCTTAAAGGAGTAAATGAATTGAATTTTTCCTCAGGGATACTACAATGCACCGTCTGACGCAATACTGTAGTAGACGGTTGCGTGGTTATAATTTTTTTTCTAATATTATCAATCTTGCAAGTAAAGAAGTTCATGAAGTCATCACTGCTGTGCTCTTTGGAAACATCAGAAGTTGAAGTTTTATTTCTTGTTAATTTAGCCACTGTATCAAATAAATACCTAGGGTTTTGTTTATTTTCTTCTAAAAGTTTTGAAAAATAGGCAGATCTAGCAGATTTTAAGGCCTTTCTGTACTGAATAATTCTCTCTCTCCACGAAATGCGAAATACTTCTAGTTTTGTTTTCTCCAGCTGCGCTCCATTTTTCTGGCTGCTACCTTTAGGGCCTGAGTGTGCTCGTTGTACCACGGTGTTGCATTAATTTCCTTAATCTTTTTTAAACGCAAAGGAGCAACTGAGTCTAATGTGCTTGAAAAGACAGAGGCAATAGTTTCCGTTGCAACATCGAGGTCTTCTAAGCTGTCTGGCATGCTAAGGCGATGAAACTGATCAGGAAGATTATTTATAAAGCGTTCTTTAGTGGTAGAAGTGATGGTTCTACCAAATTTATGGCAGGGAGGCAGTTTAGCTGTTTTGACTAAATGTAGTATACACGAGACTAGGTAATGATCTGAGATGTCGTCACTCTGCTGCAGAATTTCAACGGCATCAATATCAATTCCATATGACAATATTAGATCTAAGGTATGGTTACGACAATGAGTGGGTCCTGACACGTGTTGTCTAACACCAATAGAGTTTAGAATATCTGCAAATGCCAATCCCAATGAGTCTTTTTCATTATCTACATGGATATTAAAGTCACCAACAACAAGTACTTTATCTGCTGCTAGTACTAACTCCGACAGAAAATCAGCAAATTCTTTGATAAAGTCTGTATGGTGTCCTGGTGGCCTGTATACAGTAGCCAACACAAATGTCAACTTACATAATGTTACGTAAAGTACCATCACTTCGAAGGAATTATATTTGAGAGACTTTTGACTAATACTATAAATATTACTATAAATTACAGCAACACCTCCCCCTTTGCCTTTCTGACGAGGATTGTGTCGATAATCATAACCTTGAGGGCTAGACTCATTTAAAGTAATGTAATCGTCCGGTTTTAGCCAAGTTTCTGTCAAACACAGCATATCTAGATTATTGTCTGTGATAATATCATTTACAATAAGTGATTTTGATGAAAGGGATCTAATATTTAACAACCCAAGCTTTATCATTTGTTTATCATTACTATCTCTATTTTTTATTTGTTGAACATCAATTACATTTTTACCATTAAATGGGTTTGGAAGTTTTTTGTTTTTACTAATTCGGGGTACAGACACAGTCTCTATGTGATAATATCTAGGTGTAAGAGTTTCTATGTGTTGGGAATTATCTGACTTCTGTAACGTGAGGCAGCTAGCAGACGGTCGGTTTAGCCAGTATGTCTGCTTCCTGACCTGGGCCACAGTTTGTCATGTTTCAGCTCTAAGACTAAGTGCCATATTACTAGAGAGAAGAGCAGCACCATCCCGAGAGGGATGAATACCATCTCTTTTCAACAGGTCAGGTCTGCCCCAAAAACTTTTCCAATTGTCTATAAAACCTATATTATTTTGCCCTGGAAATCAGCCAGAACACCATAGCAATGCCCTGGCAATCACTCAGAACACCATAGAAACACCCTGGCAACCAGCCAGAACAGCATAGTAACTGCATAGCAACACCCTAGCAACCAGCCAGATGACCATAACAATTGAATAACAACACCCTGGAAACCACCCATCACATAATAGCAAGCACATAGGAATGTCCTGGCAAGCAGTCAGAACACCATAGCAACACCCTGGCAAGCAGTCAGAACACCATAGCAACACCCTGGCAACCAGCCAGAACAGCATAGTAACTGCATAGCAACGCCCTGTCAACCAGCCAGAAAACCACAGCCATCCTGGCAGTGGCAACCACCCGGAACACCATACAAACTGTATGGTAACACCCTGGCAACCAGCCAGAACACCGAAGCAATTGCATAGCAACACCCTAGCAACCGACCAGAAAATGCCAGCAAATGTATAACAACATCCTGGCAGTGGCAACCACCCAGAACACCATAGCAATCGCATAGCAACACCCTGGAAACAACCCATTACATAATATCACCCATAACATTATAGCGATTACATAGCCACATTACCAAACGTCAACTGAGACTCCTTAAAGCTTCAGCTAGTCATTTCCATTATAGAGTTGAGAAACCATTGGGAATATTTGTACTTTTTAAAAATGTGTTCGTCACACTGCAGGATTATTTAAAGTCTTGATGTTGTTTTTGGGCTCTACTAGATTGAATGTTGATTATTTTCCTCATATTCTCCATTGTTGCAGCTCCTCTCTTCCCAGTCTGTCAGTAACACTCTGTTTACTTCCTGTCTCTATGAAGCCCCTCCTTCTGAAAAGCACAATGTGCTCTGATTGGTCGGCTGGAGCGGTGTGTTGTGATTGGTGTTTGGGAAATGTCCTGCCCCTTACCATAACCGCCAGTTTCAACACACTACTAACTAACTCAACCAGGCCCCGCCCCTTTATTCTGCGTATGAATTATTTAAATGAGGAATATTGTGATGTGATGTAAAATGGTGAAACACCTTAATACAAACTTTGAAGTTTAAATTGACTACATGGACAGATTATGTAAGAGCTGTTTTGTAGGAGCTCGTTCAGGTTTCTCAGTATCTCAATCGTTCAGTTATTTGCCTCAACAGTGTGACAAACAGAGCGCTTAGAAAGAGACTTCATTGTAATTAACGATGATTGCAATCACCAGCAGCAGTGTGTGTGCGCTGGCGGCCCTCACTTAGGTGTGATTATCACAATCATTATCGTAATTAGTATTACTGCTATTTACACTCCAGCAATTAACACCATTCAATGGCTTTCCTAATGCTTTTCGTGAGCGTGTTATTTGGCTGGAGTCGTTCCGGTGTGTATTAAAAAGGTCCTTGATTATGGTTTCACTTTTTTAACTTTAGTTAGTGTGTAATGTCGCTGTTTGATCATAAACAACATCTGCAAAGTTACGATGCTCAAAGTTCAATGCAAAGAGAGATATTTTCTTTTACAGAAATCACTTTTTAAACGGCTGGTAGGGACTACAATGAGCTTCTTCCTGGGTTAGTGACATCACAAACCCCAAAATTTGCCCCAAAATTTGCATAAACCCCGCCCCCGGTATTTTGAGCTGAAACATTCTGGGGACAAATATTACATCTTGTGAAAGGGGCATTGAAGGTCCCCTTTAATAACTGAAATGACATTGTTTGTCTGTGTTTTCACTTTGCTGTAGTTTACTTTCGGTGTAAAATAGCAGGGAAGTGTTTGTCTGATTGAGTTTGAGAGATTTCCCCTCTGTGTTCCAGTCATCATGTAGAACAAATCTGAGCAAAGCTTGCTGGAATTGAAAAGCTCTGCCTCGCGCCGGGCTTGAATTAGTTTATTAGCATCTTAGAAAATCCACTTTTAAATCCATTTTTGGTGGGAAATGAGCTTCTGGGGAAAGATACTTTATACGCTTTTGATGATAAGTCAGACGGTGGATTTCAGCTCGTTCTTTGGGATGCGTCTGTTAAAAATAAATGCCTATTTTCAATTGTGTATTGAAAGCATCTTTTCTCCAAATTAGACGCATTCTGTAGCGGATTCCCGGGCGTATTTCCAGTCTGAGTCTGATGCGGCACACAAACCTGGAAAGCAGACGAGAGAAGAATTCTTCAGTTTGAGCTAATTACTAATGCAGCACGTTAAAACAGACTTCATCATATCCTGTTTAAAGTTTATAAACGTCACATTTCCAGTGCTGAAGTGTTCTCCTCATTTATTGACATTACTGTAATGCTTGAATGTTTTGAAATCATGTCAGGCATTCATTTTTCTACATCTTTCTCTTTATAGCCTGTATAAAGTGATCTAACCGTTCAGGAAAGACACATTCTTCCTTCCACATCCAGGTAGAAACAACGGTGTTACTGTTCAAGATATTTCTGGGCTTTTACAGTCGTGACGCACGTCATTCTGCTGTTTAACGCAGATTGGCTGCAATATTTATATTTTTTTTATTGCCCATAAAAATGCAAGCTTTCGTTGGACAACAAATCAGAGTTTCATGGCATCTCGTACAGTATTAATGAAGGCAGGTATTTCAGAGAGAAACTGTAAGTGATATTAAATAAACGTGTGTGAGCCAAACACAGTCTGGAATGAAATGGACTTTATGGTCACTGGAAAAAGACAAACATGAATGTATTTTTGCCCCCTTGCTGTATTTTTCTTAGCAAAGAATATTCCTCTTTTCTTCTGAAGAGACGCCATATATGTGTAAATGACCCGCGAGTACCAAGCTTTATTTCCCGTTGACCTTGTGTTAGTGAAGCCTCGGCTGTTCTTTTTCTCTTTTTTCTCCCCAAACTGAAGCGAATGATTTTTATTTATTTAGTTTATTTTATAGTTTGGTTTTAAGTTTAGTTTAGTTCTCGTTGACCTTGTCTTAAAAACTTTGGCCATTTTTATTCTCTTTTTCCTCACCAAACTGAAGCGAATGATTTTTAATTTTAGTTTTAAGTTTAGTTTACTTATTTTATTGTTGTTTGTTGTGGGGTTGTTAGAGATGCCTTGGCCAGTTTTATTTATATTTTATTTTATTCAGTTTTAAATTTAGTTTAGTTTATTTCTGGTTGACTTTGTGTTAGTGCTACCTTGGCCATTTTTATTCTATTTTTAATGCCAAACTGAATTAAATGATTTATTTATTTATATTTTTATATATTTTATTAATTTTTTTTTTTAATATTTTATTATGTTGTATTTTATTTTATTTTATTTATCAGATTTAAATTTAGTTTAGTTTTAAGTTTAGTTTATTTTCACTTGACTTTGTGTCAGTGATTCCTTGGCCATTTTTATTATTTTTCCACCCCAAACTGAATTAAATGATTATTTTATTTTATTTTATTTTATTTTATTTTATTTATTAGTTTGGTTTTATTCTATATTTCACTACAAACTGAATTAAATGATTTTATTTTATTTTATTCATTTTTTAATTTAATTTAATTTTTTATAATTAATAATTTAATAATTTAAAATATGGTTTTTATTTTAATTTAATTTAATTTATTTTTTATTTATTTATTTATTTTTTATTATTTTATTTTATTTATTAGTTTGGTTTAGTTTAGTTTAGTATTAAATTAAGTTAAGATTTAAGTTTAGTTTATTTCCAGTTGACTTTGTCTTTGTAATGCCTTGGCCTATTTTATTCTATATTTCACTACAAACTGAATTAAATGATTTTATTTTATTTATTTTTTTAATTTAATTTAATTTTTTTTAATTTTAATTTAATTTAATTTATTTTTTATTTATTTATTTATTTATTATTATTTTATTTTATTTATTAGTTTGGTTTAGTTTAGTTTAGTTTTAAATTGAGTTAAGATTTAAGTTTAGTTTATTTCCAGTTGACTTTGTCTTTGTAATGCCTTGGCCATTTTTATTCTATATTTCACTACAAACTGAATTAAATGATTTTATTTTATTTTATTTATTTTTTAATTTAATTTAATTTTTTTAATTTAAATTTTATTATTTATTTATTTTTTTTTTTTTATTATTTTATTTTATTTATTAGTTTGGTTTAGTTTAGTTTAGTATTAAATTGAGTTAAGATTTAAGTTTAGTTTATTTCCAGTTGACTGTGTCTTTGTAATGCCTTGGCCATTTTTATTCTATATTTCACTACGAACTGAATTAAATGATTTTATTTATTTATTTATTTTTTATTTAATTGAATTAATTTTAATTTAATTTAATATTTTTTATTTATTTATTTATTTTTTATTATTTTATTTTATTTATTATTTTATTTTATATGTGTGTGTGTGAGATTCTTGTATCTAAACCCCTCCTGCTCATGTGCATCCTCTGAGCTCAAGTACTTCATTAACATGCAGCGCTGTGACATCATCACTGTCGTCTGCTGCACCTTGACTCGTGGTGTGGCAGTGGACGGCTGTGCATTATAATCGGTTCTTAACTCACAGATTGAGAGTTTTGTGTCATCACGAGTCCAGTGGAGGTGGATTGAGTGGGCGGGTCACCGACTGACTGCCTGTGATATCATCATTTTGAATGGAGAGACCCATGAATATTAATTAGGTCATGCTGACATTGTAACTTTACTGGGCTGTCCATTAAAATGACCTAATTAATATTCATCATGGGTTTGTTTATTCAGCTCCTGTATGAATGTACTTGTTGTCTTTAGTGCCATCAATGAAATATTTTTGCCCTTGAGATATTAGGACTGTAGTGTTAAATTATGATAGAAAATAAATGCATTAAATAGTTTAGTCTGCCTGTATGTATTTTTCTGTAAATGAAGAGAGGAAGAAGCAGACATTTTTTTTGGATGATTATGAAGCTAATAGATTCAGATTCATGTCCTTATGAATGTCATTGTATCTGATAACACAAACCATAGTGATAAAGGGTTTTCCTAGGCTTCATTTTCATCAGTAAATAGATTTAGTGTGATGTGAGATTCAATTTCCTGCTGCTAAGAAGCAAAATTAGCACGTTTATTCAGCGTTCTTGTGTATCAGAGTTTGTTGAGAGACCCATTACAAGCTCTTTATATATATATGTGTGTGTGTGTGTGTGTGCGTGTGCGTGTGTGCGTGTATGCGTGCGTGCGTGTGTGTGTGTATAGTTTTAAGTTTAGTTTATTTCCATTTGACTTTGTGTTAGTGATGCCTTGGCCAATTGAATTTTATTTATTTATTTTTTTTTTATTTTTTTTTTTTATTTTTTATTTTTTTTTAAATTTAATTTAGTTTATTTCCATTTTACTTTGTGTTAGTGATGCCTTGGTCAATTGAATTTTATTTATTTATTTATTATTTTATTTTTATTTTTATTTTTTATTATTTTATTTTATTTTAAATTTAATTTAGTTTATTTCCATTTGACTTTGTGTTAGTGATGCCTTGGTCAATTGAATTTTATTTATTTATTTATTATTTTATTTTTATTTTTTATTTTATTATTTTATTTTATTTTAAATTTAATTTAGTTTATTTCCATTTGACTTTGTGTTAGTGATGCCTTGGTCAATTGAATTTTATTTATTTATTTATTATTTTATTTTTATTTTTATTTTTTATTATTTTATTTTATTTTATTTTAAATTTAATTTAGTTTATTTCCATTTGACTTTGTGTTAGTGATGCCTTGGCCAATTGAATTTTATTTATTTATTTTTTTTTATTATTTTTTTTTATTTTTTATTTTATTTTAAATTTAATTTAGTTTATTTCCATTTTACTTTGTGTTAGTGATGCCTTGGTCAATTGAATTTTATTTATTTATTTATTATTTTATTTTTATTTTTATTTTTTATTATTTTATTTTATTTTATTTTAAATTTAATTTAGTTTATTTCCATTTGACTTTGTGTTAGTGATGCCTTGGTCAATTGAATTTTATTTATTTATTTATTATTTTATTTTTATTTTTTATTTTATTATTTTATTTTATTTTAAATTTAATTTAGTTTATTTCCATTTTACTTTGTGTTAGTGATGCCTTGGTCAATTGAATTTTATTTATTTATTTATTATTTTATTTTTATTTTTATTTTTTATTATTTTATTTTATTTTAAATTTAATTTAGTTTATTTCCATTTGACTTTGTGTTAGTGATGCCTTGGTCAATTGAATTTTATTTATTTATTTATTATTTTATTTTTATTTTTTATTTTATTATTTTATTTTATTTTAAATTTAATTTAGTTTATTTCCATTTGACTTTGTGTTAGTGATGCCTTGGCCAATTGAATTTTATTTATTTATTTATTTATTTATTTTTTATTATTTTATTTTTATTTTTATTTTTTTTATTTTTATTTTTATTTTTATTTTTTATTTTATTATTTTATTATTTTATTTTATTTTAAATTTAATTTAGTTTATTTCCAGTTAACTTTGTGTTAGTGATGCCTTGGCCAATTGAATTTTATTTATTTATTTATTTTTATTTTATTTTAAATTTAATTTAGTTTATTTCCAGTTAACTTTGTGTTAGTGATGCCTTGGCCATTTTTATTTATTTTATGTTATTTTAAATTTTGTTTAGTTCATTTCCAGTTGATTTTGGCCATTTTTCATTCTTTTTTTTCTCACCAACCTAAATTGAATGTTTTATTTTATTTTACTGTGTGTTAGATTAATAATAATAATCAGACTCTAGGTGCAGTAAATTAATTTAATGGTGATGTGTGTGAGTTTCGATCTCCTGCTCTGTTTCAGTAATTTAGGAGGTCGCTCTCTTGAGGAAAAGCCGCTCAGATCAAGGTTGTTAGTGTGACCGCAGGGAATGTGCCAGTGAGTTTCGGCGTGTAATTAGTCCAGTGTCATTCCAGTGGAAAAGCTCTTTTAAACCCATGGATTGAACAAACAGAGCATTTTAAAGTGTTCTTCGTCGGGTCGGGTTTAGTGGATGTTCCTCCTGCTGCGGCAGGCGACCACCTGCGGATCCCAGCCAATCACAGCCAGTCTGACAGGTCAATTCAACCCATAGCTTGACTAAAAAATGTGTTATTGTGGACAGATAAATGTCTACAGAGGTCTGTTTTGTTGGATTGTAAGGCCGTTGAGTAGTTGTTCATGTGTTAAGATCTCGCAGCAGGAGAAAGTGCTCAGATCTCTGCTGAGAGGAACATGAGCCGCTTTGAGACGTCACACGTGTGTTTTATCTGCTGTCTGTTCATTACGTCAGCCCATTCCTGTGGGTGAATCTCCTCAGGTTTTCAGTGTTTGTGTTGTCTTCAGTGGGTGGAGATGGATGAGGATGAAGGACGGTCCCTCTGATCTGAACACAGGAAATGGGTTTCACAGTTACAGGAAGCGGCTCTTAAAGTGGTAGAAACAGACAGAGCAGCTGGATACTATTGGTCAAAAGTGACAGTCAAGACATTTATAATGTTACAAATGATTTTATTTCAAATAAATGCTGTTCTTCTTTCTATTCATCAAAGAATCTTGATTCATCATATTAGAATGATTTCTGAAGGATCATGTGACACTGAAGACTGGAGTCATGATGCTGAAAATTCAGCTTTGATCACTGGATATAAATTACTTTATAAAATATATTCACATAGAAAACAGCTGTTTTTTTTTTTTATACTGTATTTTTGATCAAATAAATGCAGCCTTGGTGAGCATTTTTAGGCCAAGTATCCCTTTAAGATCTCCTGGCTTCTGCATGCTGTGATAAATTATTTCCAGTATCTGCTAAACAAAACTTCTGTGCCTGATATAAAAGTACTTTGATATGAATTGATTATCTGTAAAAGTGTAAAACACATCCATAATTGTACATTTAGCAGCTTGTGATCAGAGCGTTGCGGTCGGGTCTGAATCTCTGGAGGCACATGGAAGCGTTTAGAGCGGGTAATGCGCCTCTTCATGCCAGTATGTTAGACATTTGGTGGGAATTTTGTCGCTTTATGGAAAGTTGCAGATTGAACGGCGCCCTAAGATGTCACGAATGAAGGATTGGTTTTCCTGGTGGCCCGTAGCGAATGTTTCTGGCTCTGTTCTGTTGCCAGGAAAAGAGCCGTCCTGCCAAAGACGCCACATTACAGCGTTTCAGTCTCTAAAGGATTCATCACTGAACAGAGCCTGTGCTTTCCTCAGGTTTTCAGCCGTGGTGTGTGTCAAGTAGTCAAAATGAACAAAAATGCACATCTCTAGTTGCTAGTTTATTATAATAAAATTGTGGACTTAGTGGACCACTTTGAATAAAATGGCAAAAAGGCCAATAATGCATCAGAAATATGAAACACTAAAACTACCCAAACACTGGGTTGTTACGTCTGACCCAGGATCGGGCTAACTCAAAAACTACCCAAACACTGGGTTGTTACGTCTGACCCAGGATCAGGCTAACTCAAAAACTACCCAAACACTGGGTTGTTACGTCTGACCCAGGATCGGGCTAACTCAAAAACTACCCAAACACTGGGTTATGTCATGTCTGACCCAGGATCGGGCTAACTCAAAAACTACCCAAACACTGGGTTGTTACGTCTGACCCAGGATCGGGCTAACTCAAAAACTACCCAAACACTGGGTTATGTCATGTCTGACCCAGGATCGGGCTAACTCAAAAACTACCCAAACACTGGGTTGTTACGTCTGACCCAGGATCGGGCTAACTCAAAAACTACCCAAACACTGGGTTGTTACGTCTGACCCAGGATCGGGCTAACACTAAAACTACCCAAACACTGGGTTGTTACGTCTGACCCAGGATCGGGCTAACTCAAAAACTACCCAAACACTGGGTTGTTACGTCTGACCCAGGATCGGGCTAACTCAAAAACTACCCAAACACTGGGTTGTTACGTCTGACCCAGGATCGGGCTAACTCAAAAACTACCCAAACACTGGGTTGTTACGTCTGACCCAGGATCGGGCTAACTCAAAAACTACCCAAACACTGGGTTGTTACGTCTGACCCAGGATCTGGCTAACACTAAAACTACCCAAACACTGGGTTGTTACGTCTGACCCAGGATCGGGCTAACTCAAAAACTACCCAAACACTGGGTTGTTACGTCTGACCCAGGATCGGGCTAACTCAAAAACTACCCAAACACTGGGTTGTTACGTCTGACCCAGGATCGGGCTAACTCAAAAACTACCCAAACACTGGGTTGTTACGTCTGACCCAGGATCGGGCTAACTCAAAAACTACCCAAACACTGGGTTGTTACGTCTGACCCAGGATCGGGGCTAACTCAAAAACTACCCAAACACTGGGTTGTTACGTCTGACCCAGGATCGGGCTAACTCAAAAACTACCCAAACACTGGGTTGTTACGTCTGACCCAGGATCGGGCTAACTCAAAAACTACCCAAACACTGGGTTGTTACGTCTGACCCAGGATCGGGCTAACTCAAAAACGACCCAAACGCTGGAAAAACAACTCCCCCAAAAAATGACCCAAAAGGCTCAACCCAGGAGTTTTCAACCCAAGATTTTTAGTGAAATGGATGGAAATTTTATATGCAATTCAAATATGTAAATCTTAAATTTAGTTATGAAATGTTTTGCAGCCAGTTGCTGCAGTATTGACACATTTGACAGATGTTAATTAGAGATAAAGCCAAAGTTTGTTCAGTAAAGCAGTGTTGAACTGAGGTATGTACCATTTTCATGATATTGTGATTGTAGTGCAGGTGCATGATGGGAGACTGATCTCAGACGGCAGTATGACGTGTGTTTATATTCTGATCCAGTCAGGTCGTGTGTCTGTAGATGTTTGATCATGACGTCTTCCTGTCACAGACAGCGGTTCACTGTTTCCCGCTCACGTTCACTCAGACTCGACAGTAACCGTGCCCTCGTTAGTGGATCTCTTGGGGAGTTTGGTAGTTAGTCAAACGAGGCCTGTAGCTCCTGATTGCATGATGTCATTGAAGGAGTCTGTGGTCTCTGGAAAGTTTTACTGGAGAAGTCGTCGTCACATTCTTATAGTAGAAAAGTCTGAGCTTCACTAGTGATGAGAGAGTGTGCAGTAAGACGTTCTGCGACGTCATAAAGTTGCGTGTTTGATGTCATTGATGCTTTAGTATCTAGTTTAATTAATTTAATACTATCTTTTACTTCTTTTTTTGGTTTCATACTAATTATAGACCGACATATTGCCTTATATTTCGCCATTTTGAGATTATTGGCATCAGTTCTAAAATTTACCTGCAAAGGATCAAGGAATAATGCATGGTTTAAGTTTGCGAATACTTTTTAAATTAATAATTCATATTGAGTGAACGTGATTGTGTATTTACACACTATTGTTGCTTGTCAGTATAATTAAAAAAAAAAAAAAAGTAGCATTTTTATTAATCAAGATGCATTAAATTCATCAAAAGTGACAGTAAAGACATTTTATAATGTTACAAAAGATTCTATTTCAAATAAATGCTGTTCTTTAGAACTTTATATTCATCAGAGAATCCTGAAAAATAAAATGTATCACAGTTTCCACAAAAATATGAACTGTTTTCAACATTGATAATAATCATAAATGTTTGTTAAGCATCAAATCATCATATCAGAATGATTTCTGAAGGATCATGTGACACTGAAGACTGGAGTAATTCAGCTTTAATCACTGGATATAAATTACACTTTATTATATATTCACATAGAAAACAGCTGATTTACATTGTAAAAATATTTCACATTTTTTACAGTATTTTTGATCAAATAAATGCAGCCTTGATGAGCAGACTTCTTTCAAAAACATAAACTGTAATGTTTTTGACACAGTATTTCACATATTGTAATAGTGCAGCGTTTTTGTTTAATGTATGCAAATTTTATTATAATTGTCTTATTTGCTGTTGTTAAAATATGGACGTTAATATGTACGATATGAACAAACATACCAGAGCAGCAGAGGCTTGTTTCCTGTAGGCAGGTGGCGTCGCTCATGAAACATCGTGACAGGAGGATGAAGGTTGAATTAACAGCACAACCACAAGATCCAGATTTCCAGATGAACTGATTAATGCACCAGAAACCACATGCCAGCACATTCCCACAATCCTTTGCTCTCTCAAGCGTGTTTGTGTAATGATGAAGTGCAGCACTGAATGAGGAGAAACACGTGAGGATTTTTAGGTGAAGTTACTCTTTTGTTCAGTGACCTGATTTTCAGATCAGTTTGTTTGTACAGTATGTCATAGTTTTGCGTCTATTAGTGATCTGTGAGTGTTTCTCTTTTGTCTTCTGTGTGAACATAAATGTAGAGATGCTTGTGATGCGCTGAAGATCGTGTTACACGAGAGATTTCTGCTGTGGCGTCGGTGAACGTCTGCACTGTTGCCTTCACATTTATCACAGCAGTTAGCATGTCACATGACGGCTGTTACTAAACAGATTCGGAGGTCTTGTCTGGAGGAACACAGAGGAATCTGTGAAGGTCGGTGTCATCACCTTCATCCTCTGACGCTTATGGAGATCTGTGTATGATCTCTCTATGGCCTCATCATTACAGTCGATGAATGTAGTTTCACACTCTAGTTTTACTGATTCGTTCACTGTAAACACAACAAACTTTTGCACTTCTTCAGTTCAAGAAGCAGTTTCAGAATTTATTGTGCTTTAAAGATAATTTCACATATTGACTGCTTACCGATACTCACTGTTGACCAGCGAGTCATAGACTTTTATCTTTACATTTATTCATTTAGCAGACGCTTTTATCCAAAGTGGCTTATTATGTCAGAGGTTAATTTTATTTAGTTTCAATAATTTGGTTGAATCTCATGAACCTAAATCAAAAAAAGAAAAGAAATTGGAAATTATATTTTATAAAATAAAAATAAAACCTGTTTTCAGGACAGTATTTTGATTTTGAGATGAAATACGAGTATGGTCTTAACATATTTTATTATATATATATATATATATACTATTATTGTATTTTTTTGTTTTATTTTTTTAATATTTTATTTTTTCTTTTATTTCATTTTCTTTTTAATTTAATTTGATTTTCTATTATTTTATTTTACTTTTATTAATTTTGAGATGAAATGCAAGTATGGTCTTATATATATATATATATACTATTATTGTATTTTTTTCATTTTATTTTATTTTATTTTACATAATGGTCCTAAACAGATTTTATTTGTTCTTTTTTTTTTCTCACTTTTTTTTGTTGCATTTTGTATGTCTGTGTGTGTGTGTGTGTGTATATATATATATATATATATATATATATATATATATATATATATATATATACATATGCATTTTAATTAAACACATTTTAACACTAAATATCCATTAATTATTAATTTTATCAATAATGTCATTGTTCTGACTTCATGATAGTATTTGTTGCACTGCCTTTATGGTAATTAAAAAGAAAAAAAAAGAAAAAAATTGCCATGAAAATAATCTTGCAATGCAAACAAGTCCTAATGGTCATAAAAATGGGCTTCATTATCTTTAAGCAAAATATATTTAGATTTTGAGATGAAATTTGCCAGTGTTCTTGGTAAGTTTAGTGAGATTCACATGTTCAGCACATCATGATTGTTGGAAGTCCTCGTCTCTCGCAGGCGTTTATCAGCCACTACAGCGACGGATCAGATCTCAGACTCGTTACAGACACACCGAATCACTTTAGAAACGCGGCATCAGCGTCAGTCAGGCGTACAGTAACTGATTCACATCACTCACTCATAAAAGCAGCTGATAATTTAATGCATTTTACTATTGACTCGACATGTTTCATGCATTTCCCTGCAGAACGTTTATCATTGCTTTTATATTCCAGATAGTGTTTCTAAATTTTTCTCTTTCTGTCTGGGACGGTGCGATTGGATCCCTCTGGATTTATCTTATTAATTGCTTCAACTTCTTTTCCTTTGGCTGTCTGTAGTTGTGAAGTTAGTTGTGATGCAGCGGTTTGCGGTCTGCGGTGTCCGTGATAAGACACTGGGATTGAAGTTCACTTTTCAGCGCAGATAATGGGATTGTGATGAATCTCTGAAAGTTGGAGAATAATATTCACCTTGAAAAGGGATAAACAGGGTTTTTCTACTTCACAGCTTCTTCCCCTATTTTCCAGCAGGATCAAATCTCATTGCACTTTCTCGGCAGGAGATCAAACGGCGATCCGTTCTGAAGTTCATTTGAGATTCTGGCCGCTGGATTGGAAAGACTGGAGCCAGCAGACGTGTGTCGTATAGAAACCCTAATGTCTGCGTGTCTCTCGGGTCTAAACGTCCTCTCTGCGTGTCTTTATTGGCTCTCAGGATACTCTTTTTCAGGGAACATTGGATTAAAAGTCCTTTATGAGCTGCTGCTTCCTAAATGACTTGAAGAAGTCCAGTAACTGAAGTCATTTTTATTCATTACTGATATTCTCAGAGCAGAAATATGAGCCTGACAAACAGCTGACGCCCTCTTCAAATCCAGCTTGAGAAGTCACCAACGCTGAAAATACAACAAACATTTAGCTGAAGCTGAAGAAGTGAACGCTCAGGCCTGTTTAAATACATTTATATATATACATATATTATTAAGATCATTAAGACTTTATATGTCGTGATAGTTTTTGTTGTACTGCCTTTATAGTGATTTAAAAAAATAAAAATCATCTTCATAGTATGGTGGCAAAAAGTTATCAGAAACTTTTTGATAAACCCTACCATTCTCGAATAACGAAATTCAAAGAAGAAGAGCACGCGAGGCTATATCTCCGCAGCGCTTTAGCGTATTCTGACCAAACTGGCACAGCGCCACCTGTCAAATGATGTCCATTTTTACCATATCAGCCATTTTGGGCGTCGGCCATTTTGCATTTTGTAGCAAAATGATGTATATTTTGAATGCATTAGTGTAACATTATGAAACTCTGTATGGGTCATCAGCACGATGCCCTGAAGGAGTCTGAGAAGTTGAGACAGCGCCACCTAGTGGTGAAATCAAATATTCATATGCACAAAACCTTTGATGTTGTTGACTTATTTTCATGGGAGCCAACGATACCAAACATGCTAGGTTTCACTCTATGGTTTGCGCAGCGTTTCGTTTTAGCATTAAAACAACGTTTGTGAATATCTTCGAAACCGATACTTTTTTCTTTTATTTCATTTTATTTTTTCATTTCATTTTATTTAATTTTTATTTTATTTGACTTTTTATTAATTTTGAGATAAAAAAAAAACAAAACAAGTGCAGTCTTGATATATTTTATATATATATATATATATATAATTTTATTTTATTGTATGTTTTACATTTATACATTTTGGGCGTCGGCCATTTTGTAGCAAAATGATGTATATTTTGAATGCATTAGTGTATCATTATGAAACTCGGTATGGATCATCAGCACTGAAGGAGCCTGAGAAGTTTCGAGACAGCGCCACCTAGTGGTAAAATCAAATATTCATATGCTCTTAAATTTTGATTTGGTTGACTCATTTTCATGGGAGCCAACGATACTAAACATGCTAGGTTTCGCTCTATGGTTTGCGCAACGTTGCATTTTAAAACAACGTTTGCGAATATCTTCGAAACCACAGTGGGAAATTCGAAAACAGGCCGTTGGCTATATGTTTAAGCCCAAATGCCAAAATTTTAATAGTAAGTGGCAAAAAAATACAATCAAAGTCATGCATGGGTCATTTTTATGTACTCATACATATACATGTCTATAACACCTAAACGAAATGAGATATTTTCATCATATTTGACACACTTATTTATGGGCACATAAATATGTCTGAGGACACATAAAAAAGTGGTGGAATTGCACCTCTTGGTGGTGCTATAACTGAACAAAATATTAAATTGCCACTAACTACAATAAAGTTTATGAAATAAAATGCTATATTTTACTGATCTTACTGATTACTGAAATAAAAATGCTTAAATTGCCATGAAAATAATGTTGCAATGCAAATAAATCTTAATGGTCCTAAAAATAGGCTTAAATTTGAGTTTGACATGTTCTTGACAGATTTTCTTGTACAATAAGCTGAAGTCAGTCTGATCAGGAGTGCATGAAATAACAGAAGGTCTGGTTAAATCTATTTCAATGCATGTTTTTGGCTTTTGGCAGGAGTGAAATACTGCACTGTGCCGTTTGCATGATTTGTTATTATTGCGGATGCGTGTAAATCAAGCACAGTATGATGTGGTACTTCATTACGTGTGTAAGTTCAGACAGCGTCCTGGTTAACTAACCAGCAGAGATGGAGGAAATTTATAGATTTCAAGAGTTTTATTCAGTGCCTCATTTCCTGATGAGAAAGCCAAGGTTTGTGAGGGAGGAAGGTGAACGTGAACAAATTACTGCTCAAATATTGTGGGGAAAAAAAGATGAATTTATCAGTTACCTGTTGATTTATGTTGCATTCTATTGAAATAGCGTAGGTAATGAACTCTAATTTGTTTCGGAGAGCGTGTAGTTGAACGGGCGGATGTTAATTTTTATCATGGCCCGACATCTGAGGCATATTTTGTGTAATTAAAAGCAGGCCGTATAATTGAAGAACCTGCGCTCTGTCAAGGTATCTGGAAATTACATGCCACGCCGAAGCTTTTACTTCATTCTCTTCTATATTTCACCTCCTTTTTTCCCAGCTCTTCATATCCATTAGTTTAATGAACATGCTTCAATTTAGCCGCTGCTAATATCCCGCTCTCCGTACGGTGCTCATTAAAATAAACGCCGGTAATCAAAGTGCGTGGCAATTAACAATAGATCACATCACAGCATTGAGGGCTTTGGATGTTGGTTGGTTGGGTTTGGCTGGGATGTAATGGGCTCAAATGAGTCCACCTGAAGTGTGACGTCCGGAGGGAGATATTCCCGCCTCGTATTACCGTAAACAACTTCAAGTTGAGCCTGTATTAGGAGCGCAAGTGCTGTTGTGAAAGTTGGTGAAGTCAATCAAACGTGGCCTTCACTTTTAATTGGATCACAGAAACAAACAGACCTGGCATGATGGCTCATTTGGGAAGCGTCAGATCCGCTCCGGAGCATAATGCACAAAGACAGCCTTGGTTCCATAAAGTTTGTTAACTTGATATGAATGAGCTGTTTATCATCTGAAGTGTCTGAGCGGCTTGTTTTTCACAACCAGGAGAATTAAATGGAACACTAATTCTTTATAAGAACATTAAATGAGAGGAATATTCACAGTAACACACGTTTCATCTGCTGTTGGTGCATTATAGAATATTTTGGTCACACTTTACAATAAGATAACACAGTTATAATTAGTTGATGTTCATGTTTGTTAATGTTAATTGATGCAATACATTTGTTATAGTGTTTGTTCATCTGTGTTAATGTTACTTCACTGTTAGTTCATGTTACACTAAAAAAAAAAAAAAGATTTACACATTTCAAATAATAGTAAAATTCCATCAAATTGAATTGAATAATCCTGGTCTAAAAATATGTAAGGATTCAATTATTCAATTAAAATATGTAAGAATTATTCAATGGAAATATGTGAGGATTATTCAATTAAAATATGTAAGGGTTATTCAATTGAAATACTGGTGCATCTCATGAATTAAATATATTCTAGATTTATTAGACAAAGTAAAATATTTTCAGATTTTGTTTTCATTTTGATGATTACAGATTGCTGCTCATCAAAATAAAAAAATCAGTATCGCAAATTATTAGAATATTTAATTTCAAGTTCTATTAAATGACCATTCTCAGGGGATAAATACTGGGTTTAAGTCAGTAATCCCAACAGCAGTCATGGGGAAGTCTGCTGACTTGACAGTTGTCCAGAAGACGATCATCAAGACCCTCTACAATGAGGGTAAGCCACAGAGGGTCACTGCTGAAAGAGCTGGCTGTTCGCAGAGTGCTGTGCCAAAGCGTATTCATGGGAAGTTGACTGGAAGGAAAAAGTGTACAAGTGAAAGAAATGACCGCAGGCTTGAGAAGATTGTCAGGCGAAGCCGATTTAAGAACTTAGGAGAGCTTCAAAAGGAGT
The DNA here is from genome assembly GCA_037101425.1 of Elopichthys bambusa. NCBI lineage: Eukaryota > Metazoa > Chordata > Actinopteri > Cypriniformes > Xenocyprididae > Elopichthys > Elopichthys bambusa. The sequence goes on along the minus strand of CM074446.1, from coordinate 30,972,042 downwards.
GGACTGAAGCTGGAGTCAGTGCTTCAAGAGCCACCACACACAGACGTCTTCAGGAAATGGGCTACAACTGTCACATTCCACGTACCAAGCCACTTCTGAACCAAAGACGACGTCAGAAGCATCTTACCTGGGCTGAGGAGAAGAAGAACTGGACTGTTGCTCAGTGGTCCAAAGTCCTCTTTTCAGATGAAAGTAAATTTTGCATTTCATTTGGAAATCAAGGTCCCAGAGTCTGGAGGAAGAGAGGAGAGGCACAGAAACCATGTTGCTTGAAGTCCAGTGTGAAGTTTCCACAGTCAGTGATGGTTTGGGCTGCCATGTCATCTGCTGGTGTTGGTCCACTGTGTTTTCTGAAGTTCACAGCCATCATCTACCAGGAAGTTTTAGAGCACTTCATGCTTCCTTCTGCTGACAAGCTTTATGGAGATGCTGATTTCATTTTCCAGCAGGATTTGGCACCTGCCCACACTGCCAAAGGTACCAAAAGCTGGTTCAATGACCATGGTGTTACTGTGCTTGATTGGTCATCAAACTCTTCTGACCTGAACCCTATAGAGAATCTCTGGGGTATTGTCAAGAGGAAGATGAGAGACACCAGACCCAACAATGCAGATGACCTGAAGGCCCCTATCAAAGCAACCTGGGCTTCCAGTACACCTGAGTCCATGCCACGCCAAATTGAGGCAGTCATTCATGCAAAAGGAGCCCCAACCAAGTATTGAGTACATATACAGTAAATGAACATACTTTCCAGAAGGCCAGCAATTCACTAAAATTTTGTTATTGATCTTATGAAGTATTCTAATTTACTGAGATAGTGAATTGGTGGGTTTTTGTTAAATGTGAGCCAAAATCATCACAATTAAAAAAACCAAAGACTTAAAGTACTTCAGTCTGTGTGCATTGAATTTATTTAATACCCGAGTTCCACAATTTGAGTTGAATTACTGAAATAAATGAACTTTTCCACAGCATTCTAATTTATCAAGATGCACCTGTATGTAAGAAATATTCAGTTATTCAGTAAAAATATGTAAGGATTATTCAATGGAAATAAGTAAGGATTATTCAGTGAAAATATGTAAGGGTTATTCAATTATTCAGTGAAAATATGTAAGAATTATTCAATTATTCAATGGAAATAAGTAAAGATTATTCAATTATTCAATGAAAATATGTAAGAAGTATTCAACAGAAATATGTAAGAATTATTCAATTATTCAATGAAAATAAGTACGGATTATTCAGTTATTCAATGAAAATAAGTACGGATTATTCAATTAAAATGTAAGGATTATTCAATTATTCAGTGAAAATATGTAAGAATTATTCAATTATTCAATAGAAATATGTAAGAATTATTCAATGAAAATAAGTACGGATTATTCAATTATTCAATGAAAATAAGTACGGATTATTCAATTAAAATGTAAGGATTATTCAGTTATTCAGTGAAAATATGTAAGGCTTATTCAATTAGAACATGTAAGGATTATTCAATTATTCAATGGAAATATGTAAGAATTATTCAATGAAAATGTAAGGATTATTCAATGAAAATGTAAGGATTATTCAATTATTCAGTGAAAATATGTAAGAATTATTCAATTATTCAATAGAAATATGTAAGAATTATTCAATGAAAATAAGTACGGATTATTCAGTTATTCAATGAAAATAAGTACGGATTATTCAATTAAAATGTAAGGATTATTCAATTATTCAGTGAAAATATGTAAGAATTATTCAATTATTCAATAGAAATATGTAAGAATTATTCAATGAAAATAAATACGGATTATTCAATTATTCAATGAAAATAAGTACGGATTATTCAATTAAAATGTAAGGATTATTCAATTATTCAGTGAAAATATGTAAGGCTTATTCAATTAGAACATGTAAGGATTATTCAATTATTCAATGGAAATATGTAAGGATTATTCAATGAAAATGTAAGGATTATTCAATTATTCAGTGAAAATATGTAAGAATTATTCAATTATTCAATAGAAATATGTAAGAATTATTCAATGAAAATAAGTACGGATTATTCAATTATTCAATGAAAATAAGTACGGATTATTCAATTAAAATGTAAGGATTATTCAATTATTCAGTGAAAATATGTAAGGCTTATTCAATTAGAACATGTAAGGATTATTCAATTATTCAATGGAAATATGTAAGAATTATTCAATGAAAATGTAAGGATTATTCAATGAAAATGTAAGGATTATTCAATTATTCAATGGAAAATGTAAGGATTATTCAATTATTCAATGGAAAATGTAAGGATTATTCAATTATTCAATGGAAAATGTAAGGATTATTCAATTATTCAGTGACAATATGTAAGAATTATTCAATGAAAATATGTAAGGATTATTCAATTATTCAGTGAAAATATGTAAGAATTATTCAATGAAAATGTAAGAATTATTCAATAAAAATGTAAGGATTATTCAATGGAAAATGTAAGGATTATTCAATTATTCAATGGAAAATGTAAGGATTATTCAATTATTCAGTGACAATATGTAAGAATTATTCAATGAAAATATGTATGGATTATTCAATTATTCAGTGAAAATATGTAAGGATTATTCAATGAAAATATGTAAGAATTATTCAATTAAAATATGTAAGGATTCAGTTATTCAATAGAAATATGTAAGAATTATTCAATTATTCAGTGACAATATGTAAGAATTATTCAATGAAAATTGTAAGGATTATTCAATTATTCAATGGAAATATGTAAAAATTATTCAATGAAAGTGTAAGGATTATTCAATTATTTAGTGAAAATATGTAAGGATTATTCAATTCAATTTGATGGAATTTTACTAATAATTAAAAATGCATAAATCTTGACAAAAGGCTTGAGTGTAGCTCAGGTCCATTAAATAATATTAACAGACACAACATTTGATTTTAATCATATTTTAATATTTTTTAAATTATTATAATTTTTTTTTTTTATAATATATGAATACAAGACAAATCTCACACACACACACACACATAATATATTGTTGATAATATTTATTAAAGTGGATGGTATTAAGGAATTTTTAGAATATTTGTTCTTTTTGTTCTCTTTGTGATGAAAACTCTTTAAAAATGTACAAGAGTCAAAGAGGAAAAACATGTGACAAGCACGTTTCCAGTCATGTATATAAGGCTTTATTAGGACTTATAAAAAGAAATTTACAGCGAGAATAATTTTGTAAAGCGCTCGGTGGAAGAAAAAAACGAGCTTTCTCTGTTCCGCCCCTCCATTTCATTAAGACTCCAGTCGTGTATTTCTATTCGCTCTTTGTCTTCACCCTTTCCAGACCTTGAGCGCTGTATTTCATTTGGTTTTGTTTTATTCTTCTGTCTGTCAGGAAAAGATTTCATGTGTTCTGTTGTTGTGAAGGCGCTTCAGGTAGTTTGTGTTGAATAGAGGAAGCGCAGCCTTGAGTTTGTGTCTTTAACTCTGTGAATTCCTCTTTTCTTTTGACCCGTCTGTTGGTTAGACTCATCTGTCTGGCTCTTTTGTGATAAATCAGGTCTTTATGTGCGGCTCTCATTGTTGTCGTGGTCTCTGTGAAGATGTGAGGAGCGACGCACTAATGTCTTATTAAACTCTGATGGCAGCGTCGCTCCTGCTGCGTTTGTTTTACTGCGTCTGACGCTGCTGTGAGACGCATTCAGCCGTTCGCTTCATTTATTAGCATCCGTTTAGAAATATTTCTACATTATGTGCTCGAGAACACAGTTTCACGTTCATTTACAGAGGTCACACTGCTGGATGTCTCTGCTGGAGAATCTAATATAAGTTTAGTGAGGTTGATGCTCAAAACAAGTGGAAAACATTTAGTTAACATCAGCGTGTGTGAGAATATAGACGGTGTTTGATTAGTCTGTGGGTCGTCATGTAGAATCGGGTCAATGAAATCCAAATTCTGATGCAGATTTGAGTCCTGTCTTTACAGACAGATGGAGAGACTCCGTGACCTTGAGCGTCTGTCCTGCGTCTCACGCTGACTGATGAGGCCACTGCACCGGACATCTGTCCAGCGCTCTGATTGGTGGCGTAGCGTGTCAGGTGTCAGGGGGCGTCGGCACACATCTGATGTTCCTCTGCGTCCTGACACCGGACGGCTTCATTATTGTCTCTCCACTGACAGAGACACACAACACCACGACCCCCGTGGTCTCGCTCCGTCTCCTCTCATCTCCCTGTGAATCAGTTTCAGGTAGGAAGGACGTTCACACTGCGCGTGTGTTTAATACGCTTCTGTTCAGGAAGTTCAGGTCTGAAGTCTCCAGGGGGGAAAAAAATTGGGATTTTTAGCAAATGTCAAATTGAAAGATGTGGTTTTTATTGTAATTTGTCTGTTGTTTGTTTTAAAACACTTTAATCCGGCTGTTACAATAGCCATTCATGCTGATATGGCAACAAACAAACATACAAATAAATAAATATAATGGAATAAACAAATAAATGAATGAACATAATTAACTTGTTCACTTATATGTATTTATATATGTATATTTAATCAAACAAATACATTAAAAAGAACTAAATATATATATAAAAATATATTATAAATAATTGAAAATAATTAACTAGTAAATAAATATATTTATTCATTTATTTAATTATATTTATTTAAACAAATACACAAATTAATGTATGCAATTAAATAAAATAAAAATTCCATTCATGCTGATATGGCCCCAAACACACAAATAAATAAATATAATGGAATAAACAAGTAAATGAATGAACATAATTAAACAAATAAATGAATTCTATTTATTCGTTTATTTACTTGTATATTTAATCGAACAAATAAATAAAAAATAACTAGATATAAATAAACAAATATATTAAAAATAACTGAAAATAATTAACAAGTAAATAAATATATTTATGTTTATTTAGTTAAATAAATAAATGAATAAAATAAATAAATTAATGTATAACAATTAAATAAAAATAATTGCCATTCATGCTGATATGGCACCAAACATACAAATAAATATAATTGAATTGACAAATAAATGAATGAGTATCATATATAATATGAATAATCATATTTAATTATATTTATTTATATATGTATATTTAATCAAACAAATAAAAAATAGTAATAAAAATTAAAGAGTAAAAATGTATATATATATAAATAATAAGTAATTGTTTAAATATTTGTAATATATTATTATTTATATTATAGTTTTTAATTTATTTAATTATATTTGTTTATTTATTTAAACTAATGAATTAAAAATTAACGAATAAATAAATAAACATATGTATGTATGTATTTTTGTATTATAAATAAATAAAAATAATTATCAAGTAAATAAATGTTTATTAATTTATTTATTCATATTGAATTATATTTATTTAAATTAAATTATATTTATTATATATTTAAAACATTGAATAAAATAATAATTAACAAGTGATCATGTTTATTAATTTATTTAATTATATTTATTTATTTATTTAAACTAATGAATTAAAAATAACGTATGTATGTATTTATGTATTATAAATAAATAAAAATAATTATCAAGTAAATAAATGTTTATTAATTTATTTATTCATATTGAATTATATTTATTTAAATTAAATTATATTTATTATATATTTAAAACATTGAATAAAATAATAATTAACAAGTGATCATGTTTATTAATTAATTTAATTATATTTATTTAAACAAATGAATGAATATATATAATATATATATTTTAAGAGCTGTCAGCATCTGTCAGGTTATGCAGATGTTTGTTGAATTGTCGTGTGAATGCAGATGTTGAATCCTCATAATCATGTTGTTTTGATACAGATATAAATGAGAGAAAAGTCCATGTGTTTCTGTCGTGTCGAACAGAGTTTCATCCTCTCTTTTTCCTAGAACTGGACTGTGATTCACCATCATGTCAGTCAACAATCAGTCGGTCTGATTAAAGTAAACACAGTAATGACACATAAACACTCCGTCATTGCGATCGAGCCGTGATGAAGGTGTGTCCTCATCATCAGCGTGTGTGGCCGCGCTGGCCTGATTGTTGTGGGTAGTCTCTCTCTCTCTCTCTCCAGCCGTCTCTCGCTCGCCCGCCACTGCTCTCAACCTAATTGGCTTAGTGTGGAGTGTCCTTATCGTCATGGAAACCACTTTAATGTCCCTTTATTGGGCATCACGGCCTTGAGTCGTGGCCGCCCGCACCGACACAGGAAGGGGAATTAGTGAGGACGAGTGAGGTGAGGAAGCAGAGAGAGAGAGAGTATGGTTGTAATGATGATTTCAGACGGACCTACAGTAAGATAAAAGCTGCATTTCCTTCTATTACATGCTCTCAAATCATGTGTGTGCTGGAGGCCCAAAAAGAAAGAAAGAAAGAAAGAAACATATGACTTAATAAAACACATACAATTCCTTGTATTAATTTAATTTATTTCTGAATTTATCTTAACATTTGACTTGATGATGATGATGATGATGATGATGCTGATGAAGAACAACAACATACAACTGTTCCTATTTCTGGAAAATCATTGTCTCTAAACATAATTCAACAGTATAAATCAGTGAAATCAGCAGTTTGAATAGTGTGCATTTCTACTAAATAAAATAAAATACTAAATAAAATATTTATTTATTTTAATTTATATATTTTTTGTTTTTAATGTATTTGTTATATATATATATATAAACCTTATTAAATACATTAGAAATATAAATACATATATTCATTTACTTCTTAATTATATTTATTCATTCATTTAAATATTTATTTATTTATTTATATATAACAAATAAATTAAAAATAAATCATAAAATAAACACATTTATTAAATATGAATAAGTAAATAAATATTTAAATGAATGAATAAATATAATGAATATATTCATTTATTTGTTTAATTATATTAATTCTTCAATTTATTTGTTGATTTAATTATTAAATTTGATTTAATTAAATTACAAAATAAAATATTTATTTTAATATATATATATATATATATATATATATATATATATATAATTTGTTTAAATAATATATAAATATTATTAAATAATTAAAAATATATTCATTTTCTTATATATATAGTGTGTGTATGTGTTTATATATATATATATGAAAAAAACAAATGTATTTAAAATAAATAAGTAAATATATTTTTAAATGAATAAATAAATATAATAAATATATTCATTTATTTGTTTAATTATGTTAATTCTTTAATTTATTTGTTGATTTAATTATTTAATAAAAATATATATATATAAAATTTATTTTTTTAAATAATACATACATGTTAAATATATTAAAAATATTCATTTACTTATTTATATATATATATATATATATATATATATATATATACAGTGTGTGTGTGTGTGCAAATAATAAATATAAAAATAAACAAATATTATTTAAAATAAAGTAAATAAATATTTAAATTAATATAATAAATATATTCATTTGTTTGTTTAATTATTAATATATGAATTATTATAATATATGAATTCTTTCATTTATTTGTTGATTTAATTATATTAATTGTAAACATTATTTATTGATTGATTGATTTCTCTACACCTCACAAACCATGTGCTCTAGCGCTCGTTTTGACTCCATTAGATTATTTTCAGGACTTCAGCTGCACTTTCACGTTTGTGTCATTTCATGTATTTGGCTGTTACAGGTTCTCTTCTAGCATCAGTCTCCTCTTTCTCTTTTGTTTTTCATTCTTGTAATGAAGCTCATTGGGTCAGTCGTCGTCCAGCGGCGGATCCAGCAGGTTTAATGTGACTTCTAGCAGTGTCGATTCCCTCATCAGCTCCTCTGATCACATCCAGTGCCGCCCATGAACGTGTCTGCGCTGCTTGTACGTGTCAATCCTAATTATCTTCATCCCGATCCCGCTGTGGTAACAAGCTGTCGTCAGGAGCGTCTCGTTTGGATCTGCTCATTTGTGAAGCGGATTGAAGCTCTGATGCTGAAGATGTGACAGACTCATATGAGATGATTCCACTCTCTGCTGGACTGAAGTGACCGGTCTGGCGCCGGCTGTGATTATCTCCGGGCCGGATCAGGTCACTCTCGGGGGAAAGCGTCCAGATAGAGATGTAGAAACACAATTAGATTCAATTAGATAGTGGAAAAACCGATTCTGTGCATTAGATGGTGAATATCTCCAGAGATGCAGCTCTGATGGAACAGAAGTGAGTCATTATTTTTATTTTATTTTATTTTATTTTATTTTATTTTATTTTATTTTAATTTTATTTAATTTTATTTTATCTTATTTTATTATTTTTTATTTTATTTTATTTTATTTTTGATTTTATTTTATTTTTTATTTTATTTTATTTTATTTTATTTTATTTTATTTTATTTTATTTTTTTATTTTATTTTATTTTATTTTATTTTATTTTATTTTATTATTTTATTTTGTTTTGTTTTGTTTATTTAAATCCTAAAACTTTGCCTGCTGTCCACATTTATTTAGTTAGTTCAAAATCCTGAATCTGGAAAAATCAAGTCCTGAAATGTTTTATTTATTTTATTTTATTTGTAAAAAATCAGTGAAAATAACTCTCTATTGATCTGAATAGTGTGCATTGCTACTAAATAAAATAAAAAAAACTAAAAATATTTATTTGTTTACTTTAATTAATGTATTATTTATTTATTTTAATTAAATAATATATATATAAATACAATTAAATTAAAATTAAAATTAAGTATAAATATATTCATTTACTTGTTTATTTTATATTTTTTATTTATTTATTTATTTTATTTTTTATTTAAATCCTAAAACTTTGCCTGCTGTCCACATTTATTTATTTATTTATTCAGTTGAAAATCCTGAAACCGTCATGGTCTTTTACGTTATTCTCTTTTATATTTTTATTTTTATTTTTTTATTAAAAAAAATCTGTGAAAATAACTTGGCATTGACTGAGCAATTTGAATAAAGTAAAATACTAAATAAAATATTTATTTGTTTAATTTATATTGATGTATTATTAATTAGTTTGTTTAATGAAGTAATAGATATAAATATAATAAATTAAAAATAAGTATAAATATACAGTTGTGCTCAAAAGTTTACACACCCCTTGCAGAATCTGCAAAATGTTAATTATTTTAACAAAATAAGAGAGATCATGCAAAATGTGTTATTTTTTATTTAGCACTGAATAAGAATAAGATATTTTGCATAAAAGATGTTTACACATAGTCAAAAAATAGCTAAATATATAAAAATGACCCGTTCAAAAGTTAACATATCCTTGATTCTTAATACTGTGTATTACACAACTATTAGAAAAGGTTCAAACATTCACTGATGCTCCAGAAGAAAACACGATGCGTTAAGACCCGGGGGGTGAAAACTTTTGAACAAGATGAAGAATTTGTCTTATTTTGTTTAAATATCTAATTTTTTCATTTAGTACTGCCCATTAGAAGCTACAGAAGATACTCACATGTTTCCCGGAAGACAAATTAAGTAAAATTTATCTTGATGTTCAAAAAGTTTTCACCCCCCCGTCTATTAATGCATCATGTTTCCTTCTGAAGCATCAGTGAATGTTTGAACCTTTTTTAATACTTGTGTTTGAGTCTCTCAGTCGTCCTCAGTGTGAAAAGACGGATCTCAAAATCATACAGTCACTGCTGTAAAGGGTTCAAATATGCAAAAAATGCTGGAAAACCAAAGAATCTGCAGGATCTGGAGGATTTTTCTGAAGAACAGAGCTCAGTTTAACTGCTCAGGACAAACAAGAGACTCATGAAGAACCATCACAAAACATAAAAATAGTCGTAGATCATCAGGTAACCACACACAGTGTTAAGAATCAAGGATATGTAAACTTTTGAACGGGTCATTTTTATAAATTCAGCATTTTTTCACTATATGTAAACATCTTTTACGCAAAATATCTTATTCAGGAGAGTACTAAATAAAAAATAACACATTTTGCATGATCCCTCTTATTTTGTAAAAATAATTAACATTTTGCAGATTCTGCAAGGGGTGTGTAAACTTTTGAGCACGATTCTTTTTTTATATTTTTATGTTATTTTTATTTTTTTTAATTAAAAAAGTCTGTGAAAATAACTTGGCATTGACTGAGCAATTTGAATAAAATACTAAATAAAATATTTATTTATTTATATTGATGTATTATTAATTAGTTTGTTTAATGAAGTAATAGAGATAAATATAATTAAATTAAAAATAAGTATAAATATTCATTTTAATTTACATTTAGTTGATGTTTTATTTTATGATTACGGTCTACATTTAGTTAGTTGAAAATCCTGTAACTGTCATGGTAAAGCAGCATTTTCTTTTCTTTTCTTTTGCATTTTATTTTGTACTGATATTTTCTTTTAATATTTCATTATTTACTTTAATTACTTAAATTTAATTTTTCAAAATCTTAGAACTTTGCCTATTGTCATGGTTGATTTTTGTTCATTTTTTTATTTACATTACTGAGATATTTTTAATTTTATTCAAACAGACGGAGTTTCCAGTCGTTTATGATCTCTCGTTCTCTTCTCCCGGCCGGAGCAATGCCGGATCCGTGTTAGCGTGTCTTTGAAGTCGTGGCATTAGCAGTTTGGGCACGGAGGATTTTTCCATGTGAAAGCCCTTTTAGTTTTTAATCAGAGTAGATTCAATTAAATTATTAATTTTCTTCCCAAACGCTTTTGAGGTGCAGATATGGGATCAGTGGAGAAGAAAGGGCCGTCAGCGAGTCACGTTTAATCAGGAGAGTGTGATGTAATTACGCTCAGGTGATGGAATTACGGCTGCTTTATTAACGAGCTGCTCGTATGAGCCCATCTGCAGATGATTTTACTGACCTTTAACCCTGTCCGTTCCTCTGTTGTGTGTTGGCAGATGTGTGGAGATCATCGCGAAGGAGGGCCGGAGTCTGAAGGAGCTTTATCTGGTGTCCTGCAAGATCACAGATCACGGTAAGACTGAGATGTGTTTCGTTTCTCTCTGAATCATGAACACTCGAATGTCATGCGTCATGTTCGGAAATGTTGCATTCTCAGTGTTTCCACACGGGGCGCTACGACGGACATTAACTTTAACCTGCTGCCGCCTTCAGTCAGTTTCCCCAGCACTTACTCCCAGTTTATTTTATTTTGTTTTATACTTTTCAAAATTCAAAAACTTTGCATGTCATGGTGAAAGTGCTTTTATTTATTTACTTCCTAAAACTTCGCATACCGTCATGGCAAAGCAGCAGTCTTTTACATTTATTTTTAATTATTTACATTTTTATTTATATTTAATCTACTCGTTTAATTACATAAATAGGAATAAATACATTCATTTACTTGTTTTACATTTATTTATTCTGTAATTGTTTATGTATTTAAATTGCTTATTTTTAATTCATTTGTTTATATTTATTTATAATTTAAATATATAAATTAATTAATTAAATATTACATGTATTTATTTCTTAAAACTTTGCATACCATCATGGCAAAGCAGCAGTCTTTTACATTTTATTTATTTATTTTTAATTATTTACATTTTTATGTGTATTTAACTTATTTTTTCAATTACATAAATATGAATAAATATATTCAGTTACTTGTTTATTTAATATATTTATTTAAATGACTGATTTTTTAAAGTAAATTACTTATTTTCAATACATTTGTTTATATTTATATATGTATTAATATGTATTATATTTATATTTTAAATGTATTTAAATTTCCTTTTTACATTTATTTTTAGTTTACATTTTTATTTATATTTAATTTATTTGTTTTGTTACATGCATATGAATAAATATAGTCATTTACTTGTTTATATTTATTACCTTTATTTATTTATTCATTCATTCTGTAGTTATTTATTTATATTATCATTTATAATTTAAATATATTCATTAATTAAATTGATGAAATTGTAAATAATTAATACATTTATTTATTTATTTCAAAGTCCTGCAACGTTTTAAATATTTTCAGCCGTACAGTTTTAAATCCCAGACTTTCAGTGCTCTCAGGCTTTTGTATGTAGAACCATGCACATTTATCCATGTCTGCATTCGTGTATTAGAGTGTGTTTCTGTCCGTACGGTCCATTGAAGCCACATTAATGCACATTGTCAGTCCCATCCTTGAGCTCCAGCAGTATGCGCTACAGATAATGCAGTAATGATGGCAGATAAACCCTCTGATCCCTCGAAACAAAGGCCAGAACAGCTGCATGTGTTCACACACCGAATCACAGAGTGCTCTGGGTAATTACTGCCTGCTGAGACTGAAGGACAAAGCTGAGCGATTACGCCGGGCAAACAATAGCTACATGTGCTGCCAGATCGTAACGTTAGATGTAAGTAACTGCATGACAGAGCAAAAGGAGCCGTTCTTGTGCTTGTTCTTGCTCGGAGTAATGAAAACACATTTGGATTTTATTAGTGTAAAGACAGAAACGCTCTCCTCCCATCGCCCACCTCTGAGAGCAGCCGAACGACAAAGATTTTCTAAGTGGAAAAAGATTTTAGAAGTAGATTTTCGGGTCAGCGGTGCTCTTAAATGACACCCTTGCGGTGCAGCACTGTATCGCTGTGTGTTTGTGTTGAGCTTGTGCCCGAAAACTGACCACATCTCCACCACCACAGTGAAAATCACCACCAGTCAGAAGCATTAGACGTCATTACATGCAGCTGTGTCGCTTACGGTCAGCGGGGGAAGCAGCGAGACACAATAACATAAACAGTCTGACCGGTGGACGCACCTGATGACAAGGATAAACTAGACTAGTACACAAGCTAGAGCAGAAGTGATGTGAAGGAAAGCTTTTTGTTAAATTGAAGGTGTAGTAAGTGTCTTTGAGTATTTGCAGAAGAGGCGTGTGTTCTTAAAGTCACCATGAAATGGAAGTCGCGCTTGTCTTTCGAAACGGCTTCGCAAACAAGAACAAATGTAGGGCGGGGCTTGATTTTGTCTGTGGGGAATTGATTGGATGGTTGTGGTTTGCTATTGGTGGATCTCACGTGAGTGACAGGTTGCCCCGCCCTCGTCGTCAGAGAAGAGATTCTGCAAGAGGGAGGGGAAGATATTCTGATTCAAGATTACGAGGAACATGAATTTAAATGATAATGTGCATAGATGAATCATTTATAAATAAACGCTGCAATAGGGATTTCAATATTAGGGGGCTCAGTCCCCAATAAGGGAGTGATTTAAAAAAAAAAAATATATATATATAATTTAATAATTTTTTTGTATATTAGGGTAGGCATGAACAATAGGTTCTACACTACCTGTCAAGTCAATCCCTGAATATTGAATTAATTTCTAATCATTTTAAATAACTAATATTCATTAATAGAAGAATATAGACAAACTTTATTATTGTCTAGATTGGCAATATGTGGGTAAAATATTTTTAATATTCTCAATTTGTGCAGTAAAATTAACTTTAAAGAAGTTCCACATTTATCATTTTCATTCATGGTGATAACACGGAAATGTGCCATGGTTTAGTGGAGGATTTCTGTCAACTTGGTGAAAAACAAACACTTTTAACATGAAAATGTCATGAAATTGCCTCTAGATGGCTGCAGAGGACCACTCATTAGTTCATTTGACTTTTATAGTTCTTTTAATGTGTTTTTGCTTTTGGATTTATTATAAAATGAGTATTATAATAAATTGTAGCAATTTTATTGCACTGAAGTAGAGGAAAAGTCACAGAGTCTCATGCCATTTAGATGAAAGAAATTTCTTAAAGTTTTACAGTGGATAAAATACCGTCTTGAATTGCTCCCACGTCATATTACGTAAACTGCATTTATGACAAAGAACTGCATTGATGCAGATATCATGACAATCTATCAATAAATGCACACACTTTTGACGCTGAAGAACACAGTGAATAACGCTGACTAAAATACAGGGATGAGCCGAAGCCTGCCGCCAGTTTCGTATGAGTTTTAAAGGCGACTGAGGCGATCACGAATTAGTGTACATATTACGGATTTTATTGCAATTTTTTTTGGGAGATTTAGGGGGGCTAAAGCCCTCCTAAAATAGGCCTAGTGACTTCAATATTCCATAACAATAGGAATTGTCAATTTTGATTTCATTCATAGTGACTTTAAAAGTGGAGGTTTGCGGAAGAACAGAGAGAGTGAAGGTTCTGGAAAAAAAAAAACCTGTGAATTAAAACTTTTGCTCACATTGATGACTGTTTACAACAGAAACTCAAATTAACAATGAGGGTATGTGATATCATCTGATTAGGACTAGTTAATCGGCTGATATTGGCTACAGTATGATGAGATTATTATGATAACATCGTCTGATTATTGGGCTGATTCACAGGGTTAATTCTCCCTTTTCCAATGAATAGTACCATTTTTTTTTTTTTTTTTTTAGATAAATATTGTATATTATAAATAATACCTGCACATATTTACTAGTGCTGTCAAAATTAGCGTTAATGCATGCAATTAATTTTTTTCAGTTTAACGCATTTAATTATCTTAACACAATTAACGCAGCATCCATTTTTCCGTCATAATTTGGCTAGCGTTACATTATATGCTCATTCTCTTATTCACGCAAATGCTCTGACTGTGAATGTCGTGTCATGTGACACACAAAGACGCGCGCCAGTATCGAGTTCTCTCACGCTTGAATGAGCAATAACGCACAGAATTATGCCAAAATGCCTGTTTTGTCGAGTATCCTCATAAGAGCAGTCTTAAATGAGAACAGAGAAAATTGCAGCTTTAAAAAGGATTAATCTATATTTCATGTATAATTTATGCAGCGCAGACTGTAAAGTGTTTGATAACTTTTTAACATTCAATTTCTGTGTATTTCCTACCTGTTAGAGAGGGAAAGCCACAGGTAAATATGACATTTATTGGTTTATGTGAAGATGTCTATAAGTAATGTATGTTTAAAAAAAAAAATAATAAAAAAATCAATTTCATAGAGACATCAGTATCAGTGATACTGACCTTCATTCATAAAAAGATACCATTAAACAAGTATTTAAGTTCTTTAAGTTGTTTCTACTTTAATTTGGAGAGTAACTGTGCAGTTAAAAAAAATTTAATCATGTTTAATTGCAGAAAAAATGTGCGATTAATACGTTAATTTGTTTTTAATCGATTGACTTAATATTTAATCGATTTAACTCTAATATTTACACGTATGCACTGAAAAAAATCAGTAGAAAATGGAAGGTACTGGTAATTTTCTGTTTGGACGTCACAGACATTTCCTTTAATTCTTTCATGTTAACACAGTACATTGGGCCCTATTAACATTATAAATGTCTTTACTGTTACTCTTACAATTTAATACATCTTTAGTGAATAAAATTTTTTCCAAAAAAAGAAAGAAAGTAAATGCTTTCATCTTTGGATCAAAGCATCTGCCAGATGCATCGATGTAAGTATCTGTATCCGCATCAACTTTTAATAAACTCAGATCATGTGACCACTAGTTAGGGCACTATGTTAGTGTCCAGCGGTCATCTCGGACACTGAGAACCTCCTCACTTCATCTCTGCAGGTTTTGGCCAGAACGATGCGTCTCTGAAAGTCACTTTAGATCTTCTTTTGGCAGTGAGTTAAAGTGACTTCTTCACAGTAAACTTTAACCTTTAAAGCCTTAAAACAGCCTGAAATCAGACCGATGGACACAGTAATCCAGATCATAGTAGCGTAATTCAGCACTATCTGTGCGATACTTTTATATTTACTTATATATGCTGTACTGTACAAAAAAACGTCACTACTGTAAATACAAAAAGATAGTTACCAATGAATGCCATTAAAATAAGTTACATGAAATAAATCCTAGTACATGGTGTTGTATAATAATAATGCACAGTTGTATTTTTCACAGGCTGTATTTATAGTTGAATTGCAGTACAGCGCAGAAAGCATGTTCTGAGCGACTCTCCCATGAGGAAGTCTGATACGGCACTAATGTATTTCAGCCCACTTGAGATAATTACATATAAGTGCCGTTGTAATGTGCCGAATCAGTCGGAGCTCTGCGCAGCATTTGTTTAACGTCAGCAGAACTCGTAGTGACTGTAATCACGACCCCTCGGATGCGTGATGAATGACCGCAACATCAAAACCAAACACTAATGATGCCCCGGAATGTGGTCGAAATATCCCAGCGTTTAAACAAGATTAATGGTGGACACCTGATCCGGGCTTTTAGGAGGAACCGCGGGCCTCCGTGGGCTAATGCGGGTCCGGTTTAGGGTGATGTCAAACACCATTGCTCCTCTGAGGGCCGGTAAATACGCCTGTTCTCCCGCGTCCTGCCGCTAATGGAATGATTGGTGGATTTCCTGCGCGGCTCTTGATCAATTGGATAATAGATGGTTGATTTTGCGTCCGTGTTCTTGGCCGTGTTCTCGTTTTAATATCTCCAGCCAGGGTTGGAAATTGGAAACATTGCAGAAATGCCACCAAAATTAACCAAAATGCCCCCCAAATTCAAGATAAAGGGTCAAAAATTGTCCCTCTGGTGCTCACTTTTGACCAAAAAATCCATTTTTTTTTCCTTTTTTATTATTGGAATGTTACGAATCTTACTATGTGAAAATAAATGTGGACATGATCCAAAAAGTTTAAATAGTCTTAAAAAAATAGTCGCACTAGGGTTAAAAATAGTTCATATTAATGGTTAATATAATAGTTAATAATATTGCATAGTACCAGAAAATTTCAAATTATTGAACAAGAATGTATTACATTGATTTTACTGAAAAAAATGACATTCAGTGGAAACAAATGGATCATAATTATTGCATAAATATTACATAGTATCATACATTTCCCTCAAAATGCAAAATATTAAATAAAAAAATATTATTGAACAAAAATATATTACATTGATTTTACTGAAATAAATGGATCTTATATTCACTGGAAACAAATGGATCATAATTATTACATAAATATGAATTAGTTCCCTAAAAGTCCCTCAAAAAAAAAAAAAATAATAATAATAATAATAATATTGAACAAAAAATACATTGATTTTCCTGAAAAAAAAAAAATAAAATAATAATAAAAAAAAATATATATATATATATATATATATATATATGTATAGCATCATAACCAATTTATGTATTCAATTAATCGACATTAATAATAATAATTTTTTGCATTAATATTCCTGTAATAAATTCCTGTTTTTATTTATGCTGGCCTACTTTTTTAATTAAGCAGCAATAAACAATAAACATAAATGCCGTGTCAGATGCAGCTTCTGTTCCACGTTTGCAGTGTAAAGATGACTTCAGATTATATTGGTAACAGTCTATAGCAGGGTTTCCGTGGGGCATTAAAAAGCATTAAAGGTCATTAAATGGATTTTGTGAAAATTAAGGCCTAAAGAGGCATTAAAAGTCATTTATTCCTACAGGCATTTTTTTTTTTTTTTTTGAAGAAAAGTAATACTACCGGTTTATTTTAAGTATAGCCTTCATAATTAATACATTTGATTTGCTGTCACAAATTATGAACACTGGTGTGATACACACACTGAACCAGTTTGGTAATTGCCTCCGGCCGGTGCAAAATTGCCGTAACGCTGTTTTGGACAGCGGCCCAAGTAGACTCCAGTACTGCCGCACAAGCGTGAGATCTTGCTCTCCTGCCGCACCTCTATCTGCGTCTGCTCTGTTCATTTATTACATTTAGTGCAAGTGGCGATCGATAGTGGATAATAATAGGTTATATAATATATAATGTACTGACGGTTACAGGAGAAATCTGAGTTTTTATATTTATAACACATGATACAGTTATGTGCTGTCTTCCTGAATACCATCATGATTGTAAACGTGACACTGATTTCATACAACAGTTAAACAAGTAGTTCATATTAAGTCACTTACATTTTAGAAGGAATATTGATCGTTTTTGTTCTGTTTCAGCAGCGAAAATATCCGACCGTGTTTTCTTTACCGTGTTTTTGAGCGATTCAGCGTTTTTAACGAATCGGTTGAGTCAGTGATTCAGTGACCCATTCTTGAATGAATCAGCCGTTTGAACGAATCATTTGAATGAATGACTCACCGCCACCTACTGGCGGTTTACTATCATTTTCACCCAAACATTTCTTGTTTTTTCAAAAAAATATTTAAAACAATCTCTTAACATTATTTAATGCAGTTGTGTATATATATATATATATATATATATATATTATTGTAAATGATTTAATTTGATTTGATAGTCCTGTAGTGTGGTATTATTGTAATTATTCACTCCTTATAAAGGTTAAAAAAAAATTTTGGGGGGGGGGGGGTAAATATCACAAATATGCAGATTTAAATATGTAAAAACTGCAATATTCTGAAAGTATATTTAGAATAAAGAATATTCTGAATGAAAGAATATTGCTTCAGAATAAATTTATATTTACACCACGCAAAAATCCTATTTTTTTTCCGGACAAGTAAATGACTGATTAACTTCTCCATAGGACAAGTTTAATGTCGAGCCCTGCATGTAGTCTTAATGGACCGCGTTTCAGTCACTATTTCATATCGTCTGACAACAAAATGTGTTTTTCAACAAAAAGAAAAATAAATAGATTGAATAGTTGCATTGTGATTTTGTTTGCATTAAAATGCATTATGTGAGCACAAAGAGTAGCGGCAGAGAAGCAAACAAATCTAAAGGGCTGACGCTTGGCAGAATGCGAATGCAACGTAATGACATAATGAATATTCTAATTGCCGTATGACGTCATCTCTCAGCTTTTAACAAATATATATATAATATACAGTTTAAAAATTGGCATTAAAAAGCCTGTATAGTATTCTGATTGATTGATTGAATTAATTGAATAAAGTTGACATAAAAGACAACACAACATACATTAAATAGGTTCAATTCATAATATTATTTAACAAATAACATTGGCCCTTGATGGAAAAGTTCATTTCTGAGCCTGTCTCCAGCATGGATTATTTTTATTAATGGTTTTTAGTAGTTTCCTGAAGACGTCTGTCATGTTCTCTTCTTCTGCTGCTGTTTTCTGCTGTATGTTTGCTTTTAATCAGCAGATTCAGAGAGATGAAGCACAGCAATAATGCTCTTGTAATTTCCGCCGTGATGCAGTGCGCCGCACAGATGCTCAGTAAATGGACAAACACTCGGCAGAGTACATTTGAACTGCCCTTCAGTTCTGCTTCCATTAAGTCCTGAGTTCATGTTTGCTGGTTAGTGATTGTGTTCAGCACTGGCGGACGAGCTGCACTCATGTACCTGCTTTAGTTTAATTAATTCTTATGGTTATTAGTGTACCGCTCTGAGAGATGACAGCGGGTCATGGGGTTCTGAAGATCATTGTGTTGATTATTAGAAATTTAAAAAAAAAAAAAAAATGTTTTTATAAGTTCTTGACAGTGTCATTTGAGGTTACGGGCAGCTACACTGTAAACATCCTGGGTTGAAAATGGACAAACCCAACGATTCGGCTGCTTTAACCCAGCGATTGGGTTGTTTTAACCCAGCGATTGGGCTGTTTTAACACAGTGTTTGGGCTGCTTTAACCCAGCGAATGGGTTGTTTTAACCCAGTGTTTGGGCTGTTTTAACCCAGCGAATGGGCTGCTTTAACCCAGTGAATGGGCTGCTTTAACCCAGCGAATGGGCTGCTTTAACCTAGTGAATGGGCTGCTTTAACCCAGCGATTGGGTTGTTTTAACCCAGCGAATGGGCTGCTTTAACCCAGTGAATGGGCTGCTTTAACCCAGCGATTGGGTTGTTTTAACCCAGCGAATGGGCTGCTTTAACCCAGTGAATGGGCTGCTTTAACCTAGTGAATGGGTTGTTTTAACCCAGCGAATGGGCTGCTTTAACCCAGTGAATGGGCTGCTTTAACCTAGTGAATGGGTTGTTTTAACCCAGCGAATGGGCTGCTTTAACCCAGCGAAATGGGCTGCTTTAACCCAGCGAATGGGCTGCTTTAACCCAGGGAATGGGCTGTTTTAACCCAGCGAATGGGCTGCTTTAACCCAGCGAATGGGCTGCTTTAACCCAGCGAATGGGCTGCTTTAACCTAGTGAATGGGCTGCTTTAACCCAGCGAATGGGCTGCTTTAACCTAGTGAATGGGCTGCTTTAACCCAGTGAATGGGCTGCTTTAACCCAGCGAATGGGCTGCTTTAACCCAGCGAATGGGCTGCTTTAACCCAGCGAATGGGCTGCTTTAACCCAGCGATTGGGCTGCTTTAACCTAGTGAATGGGCTGCTTTAACCCAGCGAATGGGCTGCTTTAACCTAGTGAATGGGCTGCTTTAACCCAGTGAATGGGCTGCTTTAACCCAGCGAATGGGCTGCTTTAACCCAGCGATTGGGTTGGTTTTAACACAGCAATTGTGTTATGGGTAGTTTTATTTAACTATTTTCAACTATTGCATAAAAATTACTATATTTCTTGCTTTAAATGAACTTAAAGTATGATGGAAATTAACATTTATTAATATGTTTAATAAATGTTCACCTTCTGATTATTATTGTTGCCTCTAGTAATTATGTGTCTGATTTTTAATATCTAACCTATTTTAGGTTCATTTTAAGCCAGACATATAGTCATTTTTAAGCCTTTTTTAGAGTGTACGGTGAGTTTATTTTTTAAAATTTTAATTTAATTCTTCTTCTTCTGCTTTGAGTCTATGGCCGCCCATAGAACCGCTTGTGGGAAAATTATGAAATTTGGCACACAGATAGAGGACAGTCCCAGCATTAACTACAGCAAATTTGAAGTCTCTAACTCATTCCCTCTAGCGCCACCAACTGTCCAAATATGCACTTTTGAACCATAAGGGAAACGAAACGATTTGTTCAGTTTTCTCCAAAATTGTCTCTTTTTGCTGAACCATTATGAGGTGAAAATTCGTTGAGTTAGTGGCATTAGTTCCTCCTGCTGTATGCTGGTCTGTGGCGTCTCATTCTGTCATCGTCTGATGTGTTTGACATTTTCATTCAGCTCAAACTCAAACATATATTTGTGACCCGCCGAGAAACGCCTAATGCCGGCAGAGACGTGACCTTCACAGCTCTGATTCTACATTAGACAGTTTACTGTACAAAAGACATAAAAATGTCCTCAGAATTAACCATTGAAAGGTATTATTATTAACATGAACTGACCTAATCAACACAAAATCATTAATATGGAAAATTGAATAGGGAAATTTATAATGCTGTAAATGTTATTTTTGTTTCTAGTTTGAGTTTGTTTATCATGACAGCCACTAATTCACCTCAAAAACAAATGTAGTTTAGTTGATGTTTTTGAGTATAACCTGTTCATGTTTCATCTGTCTAATTGGACGAGCTTTCATGTACATGACAGATGAATTTGAGTTTAATTGACACGACCTTTAACAACATAAGAAGTGAGAAGTGTTTCTCTATGCTTTATAAAGTTCATTACTCTATTTATCTTAACTACACTATGGCAGGTTGCATTTTATTTTAATTTTTTTAAAAATTATTATTATTAAAGTCTTTATTTAATGTCTGATTCTGCGTCCGTCTAATGCAGAACCAGTAGATTTCTCTCAGTGTGTTTTTGTCCTTTTGTAAGCTGTGTCGTTCAGGAGGAGATCAAGCACGCAGCAGTGGCGTTGCTACGTTTAAGATAACGATGCTAAAAGACTCGGCCTTTGATTTGTTGTTCTCACACCAGACTGAAAACCAACTGCAGAAACAAACAAATGAAAAGAACAGCGTGAGGAGAAACGGAACGAGTCGCAGGAAAGTTAATGGACATAAAAACGCCGCTCACACAAAACACGAAGTGACATTTTCTAAGTAATGGAGTGAGTGTGTTTATTGATGACCACAAATGCACTGGAGTGATTTTCCCTCAAATCCTCCTTCAGTCGTAGTGGAAAGAGAGCCGTTTAGTGGTTCATCTATTGTGGTTATTTATTTTACCAGAAGATATGAGAACTTGAAAGTATAATTAATTCTAATAATTATGAAATATTAATCTTAAATTCCATTTGTGGCTCTCCATAAACGCGTTATGTTTACATGCAATGGTTTTCGCAAATTCAGACTCTTAAAGTTCTATATGAACTTTGCAGTCTGATTCGAGTAACCAACCAGATCTCACCCCCCATTGACAGCCATAATATATATATTTTTTCCTACTATGGTAGTAAATGGGGGGCGAGATCTGTTTGGTTACTAACATTCTTCCAAATATCTTCCTTAGTGTTCAGCAGAACAAAGAAACGTTCGGGTTTAGAACAACTTGATGAGTAAATGAAGAGGGTGATGTTTGCCATCTGTTGATCACATCAGATCCATGTGACGCTGAAGCTGTTTTCTTCCTCAGTGTCTTGTTTTCCAGCACAAACATCTAAACATTCTTAAATCAAGATACATTTACTGGAGAAGCAAAATGACTGATGATTTCTAAAGAATGATCATGTGACACTGAAGACTGGAGTAATGATGCTGAAAATTCAGCTTTGATCACTGGATATAAATTACACTTTACTATATATTCACATTGAAAACAGCTATTTTAAATTGTAATAATATTTCAGATTTTCTACTGTATTTTTGATCAAATAAATGCAGCCTTGGTGAGCAGAAATCCTAAAAGTCCTACTGAGCCCAAACTTTGAACGGTTTTATATGAACTCAGTGTTTTGTGAGAGTATTTCTGTAATTGAACTCAGACTCTTGATTTCCCCAGTTCCACACGATTACAATGAGAATCAATATGAAGTGAGTCTGTAAGTAAAAGAGTTTAATGATTGAGATTTCAGAGCGTCCTGTAACTGCGGCAGACGTGTTTCATCAGCTCATCTCTTCAGATGATATCCAGTAAACTCCATATAAACTGTCCATATATTCAATCATAGAAACAATCATGAGTATCTGAAGCTGCCACACGACCTTATAAACACCTGTATTCAGTCACCTGCAGACTGCTTTATTCATCTAGAGTAATTACAAATGTCTTGTTTCTTGAGAAATGTATCAAAATGAAGTGACTTTTTGCTGCAGATGAGGGATCTGCAGGGAAAACAAGATTATTTTTCTGACTCCATAAGCAAAAACTCGCTTCATTTTGATGTGAAAACAACACTTAATATCTTCAGTCATTTCTCTTCTCTCTAGTAAATGTATCTTGATTTAAGAATGTTTAGATATTTGTGCTGGAAAACGAGACAGAAACACTGAGGAAGAAAATTATTTTTGCTGTAATATCTGTGTTTCTCCGGAGAGTCGCTGCGTTCACGAAACGCGTCCACACCATCGTTATTGGTTTTCACTATTTAAAACCCAAATGGACTTTGGAGATTCATTATGTCCTCATCTCAGCTTTGACCCCAACAGCCATAAAAATGATTGTGCAATATTTCTTTTACGACATTGAAAATTCATAACTTTTCACCGGCGTCCTGAAGGACGAATAAAAGTAAAGGAGGAGAATTCATGTGGTATTGAACATGTGTTCTCAGGGAGGCAGACGCTCGTAAAATCTCTCGGTTTCAGCAGCAAATCAACGTAACAGGACCGGTGAGATCCGGAGAATCACGTCACGCATGTCCGTCTGTATCCGTGTGTGTTCTGCTGTGTCCGATCGGACGCTTTGACCTTGTGTTACGGTCTGTGATCCTGCAGATCCCACAGCGTCTGCTTTAGCTTGTTACTGTCATCATTGTGTTGTCATTGAGTCCAGCTTTTCAGATACTGTTGAATATTTTATGGCGTTTGAATGAGGGGTTTGTCTTTTGATAACACAAGGCTGAATGAAGAGATGCATCACTGATCAACCAGTAAAAAAAATAATTTCAACAAACCTAATCGAATATATATTATAAAACTGAGTACGAGTAGCCTTGCTATATGGCTGTTTATCGCCGATATGGCCGTAGGTAATCATGATATACAGCCATATTGCACGGCTGCGAGTGTGATATTGCATTTATACAACAGTTTGACGGCACAAGTGTGTAAATAAATAATAAATAACAACGGAGTATCTTTAAAGACCCTCTTTTGTGAGGAACTACTTCCTTCCACCACGGATTCACAGTTTAACAGTTGAGCCCAAGCCTCTGTTACTAATTCTAAAACGTCACTTTAGAACTAGTAATGAAGAAACGTTGAGTCGCTTCATTGAAGCTTATTGTATTTTGTAGATTATTATGGTATTATGAGAGAGAGAGATTGACTAAACGAGTGTATTACCTGCATCTGATAGTATTAATTCTTCAGGTTGATGTCCATAATATTATATCCATTATAAAAAATCAGTTTGAATGTCCGCTGAGGAACGCGATCTTTGTCTTTGTCCTTTTAAAAGTTAAGGGGATTTCCCATTAAAGCGTACAAAAATAATTCCTAGTTCTGACTCACTCAATAGGATGCCGCCATCTAATGGTGTAATACTTTCTCAATACCAATATTATTTATATAAAATAATAATTAGTGAACAACAATATTTAAAGTAACAACAAATAGCCATTATATAAGACAAACAAACAAACAAAATCAAATAAAAAGTAAACAATTCAGTCAAACGTATGAAAGTAGCGCTCTCGTTACAGGATTTAAGTTAGGGTTGTAGTTCGGTTCGTTTGGTCCGGACCAAAAAACAAAACAAAAAAACATTTAGTCCTGGTCCGATTAGCGTTCAGATTGGCAATTTTTATTTTGGCCAGCTGGGAACTCGTGAAGAGCTTATTAAATGTGTAAAGGAGTTAAAACAGCGGCAGGAATCCCTCCGTCACACAAATGATCTACTCACGACTATGATTAGAAAAACCGATATGCGTGAGGATTCTGTCCGTTTTAGGGTTGCATCTTCCTGTTTTTGGTTCGTTTACATGTCTTTGGTCTGTGTTGCGTTCATATATCATTCAAACCGCGCCAGAGTTCGTTTAGGAGCGGACCAAGACCCATCTTTTCAGCGGTCTCGGTCCACTTGTTTGGTGCGCACAAGGTCAAAGGAACCGCACTAACAGAGCAATCGCACCAGGGTTTGTTTTAATCAAACCAAACATGACAAGTGCGAACGCACCCTTAAATATAGCCTAAATATAAAGTTATGAAACTTAATTTTCCCCTTAACGCACATTGTTTTGCACTGGAACAAGTAATAGATTAATAAGCCCAAAGATTGCCTGTTTGATATACCCCAAATGAATTATATCTCATGTTTAACCACTATAAGAGACAGCGGCAAATCCCCAAAGGACTGTCCGATATGAAGCTTTTCTCAGTGGGTACTCGAGCACTGAACGGCCACTGACGACCTGGAGCTTATATCTGCGAAAGCGTCAAAACAAATAGTAAAATAGTCGCTATGTTTATATATGAGTCACATATTTCAGGTCTAAACAACTATATTCTCACCTAAAAAACTCATTTCATGACATAACAATAGCATTTATAAAAAATATGGTGGATTTGCTCAACAGCATGACAGTCGGAGTAATACAAACAGTGAAATGGTATTAGTGCTGATACTGGGGCAATATTTCACGGCTCTTAGCCAATCAGATTTGAGTACCAGAAAGAACTGTTGTGTATATCAGTGGTGTGCGGCCCATATAAGCTGCGAATGCTCTGCATACCCAAGCCATTCGTGGACTCGGCAACTAATATTAACATTATAAATTACTATTAAATCCCTTGTTTGATGTGTACCATGAAGCCTACATGATTGGAAATGCGTATGTAACTTATTTTTTTGCCAAACGACGGTAATTTTCTTTATAATAGGCTGCTAATACTAATTGTTATACTTATTTTTAATTATTAGTTTAAAAAAATACTTCTGGCATACATTTAAATTGACGCATTGGTGTTTTTTTTTTATTATTGTCGTGTCTGATTTAGATCTGTGCTAAACTGATACGTTTAAAGGTGAAGTATGTCGTTTCTGTGACACTAGCGGATTACAAAAATACAGCATATTTTGCAAACGCACCTTTTGCGTGTAGCGCCTCCTATATAAATATATATATATATATATATATATATATATATATATATATATACACACACTACCAGTCAAAAGTTTGGAAACAGTAAGATTTTTAATGTTTTAAAAGAAGTTTCGTCTGCTCAAGGCTGCATTTTTTTACTTAAAAATACAGTAAAAACAGTAATATTGTGAAATATTATTACAATTTAGAAATAACTGTTTTCTGTTTGAATATATTTTATAAAGTAATTTATATCCAGTGATCAAAGCTGAATTTTCAGCATCATTACTCCAGTCTTCAGTGTCACATGATCCTTCAGAAATCATTTCTGATAGGCTGATTTGATGCTCATGAAACATTTATGATTATTATCAATGTTGAAAACAGTTTTTTTCAGGATTCTTTGATGAATAGAAAGTTCAAAAGAACAGCATTAATCTGAAATACAAAGCTTTTTTAACATTATACACTACCGTTCAAAAGTTTGGGGTCAGTAAGAATTTTTATTTTAATTTTTTTGAAAAGAAATGAAAGAAATTAATACTTTTATTCAGCAAGGATGCATTAAATCGATTAAAAGTAAAGTAAAGACATTTATAATGTTACAAAAGATGCTGTTCTGTTGAACTTACTGTTCGTCAAAGAATCCGGGAAAAAAAAAATATTGTGCACAAATATTTTGTACAATTTTACACAATAAATGTTTCTTGAGCAGAAGATCATCATATCAGAATGATTTCTGAAGGATCATGTGACACTGAAGACTGGAGTAATGATGCTGAAAATTCAGCTTTGATCACTGGATATAAATTACATCATAAATTATATTCAAACAGAAAGCAGTTATTTTAAATTGTAATAATATTTCACAATATTGCTGTTTTTACTGTATTTTTAAGTAAATAAATGCAGCCTTGGTGAGCAGACGAAATCTTACTGTTTCCAAACTTTTGACTGGTAGTGTATATATATATATATATATAATAACTGCATGGTGTTTATTGCTTTAGTGTGGAAAAGTGAATGCATGAGATAAATATTCCACCTCAGAGCTGTAGCATCAGCCACACTTTTGCACACTGACAGAAACAAAAGTTTTATTTCAGGGTTGCAGAGGATCTGATCTGATCGCTCATAATAGCTGCTGAAATTTCTGTGGTAAATCTCCAGTGACGGTGCGACTGTGGTTTAGCTGACGTCTCCTGACAGCGTTTGCTGTTGTTTCTCTGCTCTTGTATAATGTGCTAATCTAGAGCCCTTAAATTGGCATGTGCTAACGGCCCCACAGGAAGTAATAACCGCGGAGGGCGCTGGGCTTTATGTGCGCGGCTGTGTTATTGCTGCACGTATAGAGAGACGGCGCTCTTATTACACCCCCTGTGACTAATGCACACGATTCACTTTTATATGCACCTTGTTTTTATATCCCCCTTGTTTCTCACTTTGTGAGGAACACATGAGTTCGGCATTCTGGGTAAATTGCACAGATATTTCATGCGTTCACACTGCAAAACATGATTTTCTTCCTCAGTGTTTCTGTCTCGTTTTCCAGCACAAACATCTAAACATTCTTAAATCAAGATACATTTACTGGAGAGAAGAGAAATGACTGAAGATATTAAGTCTTGTTTACTGAAAAATTGTTTAGCCGTAGCGTAAAGTCACTTAAAGCATCTTTTTTGGGATATGATCTTTCATGTAGTGCGTAATAAAGTTGTAAAAGGTTCAGTTTCACAGATCAAAGTTTTTGTCTCCTAAAAGAAAGAAGTGATTCTGAACTGCCTGAAATGAGTCATCAGTAATTCCAGTCTTACTTTTGTACCTAATTTGCATAATGCCCGCCTCTGATCTTCATTGGCTGAACAGTGTCTCTTTGCCCCGCCCTCAAACACTGTAGTTGTATCTGAGACTGGAAGAGTTTGGTTCATGTCCAGAAGACAAAAGCAAATCCACTTTGAGATTGATACGGTAAAACCGATGCCATTGTTACTGTTCGTATCACTGTGAACCAAGAGCTGAGATTCAGATATGATAATGAGCGTTTGGTTTCTGACCAATCAGAGCAGAGCAGTTCTCAGGAAGGCGGAGTTTAGAGAGATCGAATCTTTGAATGAACCGTTTCAGGAAAAAGCTGATGCGAAAATTATAGTGTTTTTTTTTAAAAATCTGTGTAAATCTGTTGTAGGAGACAAAATTAGGAACCTTTAAAATAATAATTTGGGAATTTTATTTTTATACATTTTTCAGGAAAACAAGACTTAATTACCTAAGGTAATTGGACTGGAAAACAAACAAAAAATACTGAGGAAGAAAAACGCGTCGCTCAGCACTAAACCGACCTGCTTCATGCTTTTACAGGCTTAAACAGGTGTAAGTGTGAAAGCACTTGTGTGAAATTAGGAGTCTATTTTTGTGCGCAGCGACCGTCGCTCGTGATCCGGCGTGATCGAGCGTGTGTTGACGGCTGGTTGTGACAGTGCGAGAGGGTGTTTAATGGTTAGAAACCCTGCTGTGCGCGCCGGGACTGCAGGACCGGAGTGACAAACGCTGCCAGCGCTGAGATTCCCTGAGCTCCTCACACCTCTTCCTCAGGATTTTAACCCCGGAGAAACGCTTCTGTGTGAGATGTGCTTGACAGGCCGTCCGGGATCGCTCTCACCGCACTTCTAATTGTTCTGCTTTAGTTTTCGGTGGAAGTGCACTTTCTGCTCATGAAACATTCAGAAAGTTTCCAGCGTTACCGTGAAGTTGCTCAACTTTTTAACGCTGTCGGCTGCTGAAGAACGACAGCAGGTCCACAAAACATTTAGAGAAAGTGAAGTTAGCAATGAGACAGCGGTGTCAAGCAGGTCATGTGAGCGTTGTGTCTGTACCTGACTGAAAATCTAAGACCAGTTTTATTACTTGAGTTTGATTATTATTGGGGAACATGCTTTGTTTTTTTTTGTTTTTTGCAAAAACAGCACCAAAGTGTGTGGTTTATTTGTGTGTTTTTTAATTTTTTATTTGCATTTGATTTATTTTATAATTTAAAATGTTTTTTATTTTAAATAATAAAATGTATGATGTATTATTTACATTTATTTTATTATTTTATTTTGTTTTTCATTTAATTTATTATTTATTTTATATTTTCTTTTTCAATATTAATTAATTATCTTGTTTTCTCTAATCATATTGTGTAATAAATCCTTGTCCTTGCTAAAATGGCCAATATGTAGGCCTACACTTTTTTAGGTATAAAAACTGCTTGCGGTTTTGTTAATGATTATGAAAACGGCATATATTAATACTTGCAGAAAAACTAGATTAAAACAACCCAATCTCTGGGTTAAAACAACCCCAAAGCTGGGTTAACATGACCCATTCGCTGGGTTTAAACAACCCAATCTCTGGGTTAAAACAACCCATTCGTTGGGTTAAAACAACCCATTTGCTGGGTTAAAACAACCCCAAAGCTGGGTTAAAACAACCCAATCTTTGGGTTAAAACAACTC
The DNA here is from genome assembly GCA_037101425.1 of Elopichthys bambusa. Classification (NCBI taxonomy): domain Eukaryota; kingdom Metazoa; phylum Chordata; class Actinopteri; order Cypriniformes; family Xenocyprididae; genus Elopichthys; species Elopichthys bambusa. The sequence goes on along the minus strand of CM074446.1, from coordinate 30,942,508 downwards.
AATATCTGGGTTTAAACAACCCAATCTCTTGGTTCAAACAACCCATTTGCTGGGTTAAAACAACCCCAAAGCTGGGTTAAAATGACCCATTCGCTGGGTTTAAACAACCCAATCTCTGGGTTAAAATGACCCAATCTCTGGGTTAAAACAACCCCATTCACTGGGTTAAAATGACCCAATCTCTGGGTTAAAACAGCCCCATTCGCTGGGTTAAAATGACCCAATCTCTGGGTTAAAACAACCCCATTCGCTGGGTTAAATGACCCAATCTCTGGGTTAAAACAACCCCATTCGCTGGGTTTAAACAACCCAATCTCTGGGTTAAAATGACCCAATCTCTGGGTTAAAACAACCCCATTCGCTGGGTTAAAATGACCCAATCTCTGGGTTAAAACAGCCCCATTCGCTGGGTTAAAATGACCCAATCTCTGGGTTAAAACAACCCCATTCGCTGGGTTAAAATGACCCAATCTCTGGGTTAAAACAACCCCATTCGCTGGGTTTAAACAACCCAATCTCTGGGTTAAAACAACCCATTCACTGTATAATGATATAATGTGTCATGTGTTTCCATCACCTGACTTGACGCTTCGCTCTGACTGATGTATGGTTTTATCTCTGTTTTTTCATCAGTATCAGGCGTTGAGTTTGAGTTTGGCTCTTGTTCTCTAAAGGAGAAGCTCCAGCAGCATTTGAGCTCATATGAGTCAAACGACATTTACTCATTTATAGATGAGACTTGCGTATGTGCATGTTTTTTTGATTTTCTAGTCCACTTATCTGACTTTAGCTTCACAAGAATGAGAGTTTTAGAAAAATATCACTTATTCGTGGTAGAGAAGCGCAGGTCACTTGTCTGAAGTTCTGCTCAGTTGTTGTAGATGACAGCAGCTTCGCAGGGCGGCTGAATCAACCGGCGATAACAAAAGACTGACGCGCGGCAGTGATAGCGGGTGAGCTGAGATTGCGTGTTCATGTAAATTCAGCTCAAGAAAAGTGCCGTCACACCCTCAGACGTCTTAGCTGTAGCACAAAATAACCAGACAATTTACCCAGAAGCCCTCGGTGAGGAGAAATGACCCCCATCAGACGCCGTCATCTGTCATTCGCATATGAAAATTGGTCATGAAATATTGATTCTGTGAGAAACGGCTTTGGAAATGCAGATCTTGAGATTTATTCAGAACAAATTCAGATTACCATACGTTCCTTGTGTGTCTGTTTACAGCACCAGATATCTGCGTTCTTGCTGTAGATGACCATTGTTGATTAAATATTTTGATGCATTTTTAAATTTACAATCAGTAGCGTTTTAGCGAGATCCATTTGCAGTGGCACGATTTTATAGTTATGACTAAATACCTTTTTTTTTTTTTTTTTTAATTTGTAGATTTTTTAAAATAAATTTAAATTTATATTTAAAGACTTTTAATTACTTTTTTATTGTAAATTAATTTAATTAAATATTTTTGTAATATTTTATTTATTTCATGATTATAAGAATAACAATGTATTTTTGTAAATTATATTTAAAGTATTTTTTAAATTTAATTTTTATTGTAAATTAATTCAGTTAAATTAGCTTTATTGTATTTTATTTATTTTTATTTATTTCGTGATTTTAAGAGTGACTAAATTATTTTTTTGTAAATTGTTCAATTGAAATTTTTTTTTCAATTGAGTATTTAATTAAAATCAAATTGTTTTTATTTTATTGTAATATTTATTATTTTAATAATTTTATAGGAATGACTAAATTATTTTTTTTTGTAATTTGTAGATTTTTTTTATTAGTGTAATTTTAAAATATTTATATTTAAAGAATTTAAATTACTTTTTAAATGGTAAATTAATTGAATTAAATATTTTTTGTTATATTATATTTTACGTATTTAGCAACTTTATAACAATGACTAAATGTACTTTTGTAAATTATATTTAAATTAAATTTAAATAATTAAAATTTATATGTGCATTTTTAATATTTTTAAAATTATTTTTCATTGTAAATTAATTCAATTAAACCCAGTTTCATTGTATTTTATTTTTAATTCATGATTTTAAAAGTGACAATTACTTTTTTTGTAAATTGTTGTTTGATTGAAATTGTTTAAATTAAAATAATTTATATTTGTATTAAAATTACATATTTATTGTTATTAACTGAAAATCAAATTGCTTTTATTTTATTAAAATTAATACATAATTAAATATTACAATAAAATAAAAACAATTAGATTTTAATTAAATAACAACAAATGTGACATTTTAAAAATACTTCAAATATAAATATAATTTAAATAATTTCAATTAAGCAATAATTCACAAAAAAAATCAATTTATTCATTTCTATAAAATCATTATAAAAAAATATTACAATGATTTTATAGGAATGACAATTGTTTTGCACCTAAACTAACATGATGAAAGATCACAAAGACAAATCATTTTCTTTTAAGGCAGCTTCACTGATGAATCATGAATTAAGAAAGTAAACAATTAAGTAGAAAGATTCTTCAGGTGTCTGTGAATTCGTTCTCACGAAAACGTGACTTTTGATGATTAACTGTAAGTGACTGAGCTGCTGTTGTGAGACGGGCACACACACACACACACACACACACACACACCGGCTCACCTGTCTTACCCTGCATCATTTACACAGACGGCTTAATTGAGCGCAGCGCGACAGGTAGCGGCACGAGAGGGTCTGCAGACGGGAGACTGTGGCGTGAGCTCTCAATTATATGCCCAGCGGTTTGACGCAGCGGCACGAGACAGACGCTCACGCCGCTTCTGCTGATGAGATCTCCACAGAGAGCCGTACGCCACCGAGCTTCCCTTCATTCATCATCATTAACTGAGCCGTTTCCCTTCTGCTCTCAAACCTGTTCAGCAGTCAGAGCTCTCCTCCGGTGTTATGAATGACACGCGCCGCTCTGAACGCTCACATCCTGCAGAACAACACCAACACACTGACAAAAAAAAAAGATTTTCATTGGGCCTTTCTGCTTCAAACTCCATTAAGCCAATATTCTGGTTTCTAAAAATGACACTGAGCACAAATCAATCACTGAAGAGGAGATGCAACAAAAACTCAAAATGTTTTTTAAAGGTGCAGCACTCATTTTGAACTGCAACTTTATTTACTCAAAACTTTCTCTGACATTTCACCGTGAGATATCATGCAGGCTTTATAAAGCAAATAAAGTTATAGTTCATATAGAGAAAGTGCTGCTCTTCTTTATTTATAAAGTATTGTGCGTTTTAGTTGCACTTCCTCTTTATTTGATTAAAAACTTTTTCAATATAAATGCCATTTTTATAGAAGTAATATAGAGTATAGAAATCAGATGCCTGTATTGATCTTAATGGAACTTAATAAAAATATTCATTTATATCTGCTTGTGTCCAAACTACAGATGCGATAAGACAGTTTTGAGAAGGCATGTATGGAGAAATTAATATATATCATGTATGTGTGTGTGTGTGTGTGTGTGTGTATATATATATATATATATATAGAGAGAGAGAGAGAATTATTACCAATAAATATATATATTAATATATCATTTATTTTTAATTCTCATTTCATAATTTTAAATATATATATATATATATATATATAAAATAAAATAAAAAGTTTTATCAAGAATCATTTTAGAATCGGATCCGATTCCGATTCTGGGAGTCATGATCCGATTCTAAAACGATTCTTGATCCACTTTTTTCTTATTAATTAATTAGTTTTGTAACCTTTTTATTTTTTATTTTAAATACATAATCTATGTAATTATAAGTACTTTTTAAATAATTACTAGTTTAAAAAAAATAATAAAATTATATGTTAAGATTTTTAAATATAGGCTATAAACAGCTTCAAAGCATAAAAGTAAGTAGTCTAATAAATAATAATAAAGAGGACCAACGAAACATTACAAGCAATAAACAAGCAAGAGTGCTTTCATCGGAACGTTTTCCATTCAAAAGCCGTGAGGGATTTTCCTCTTTCTCAGCTTTACGGTTGTTTGATTATTACTGATGACGTCATAGACAGCGGAGGAATAAGCTGCACAGATCTCTTTTGAAATATAAGATGTTTTTGTCCTGTCTGTTTGATCCCTTGAGATCGAACTGACTGTGTTTACATTAATTGCGCGTCATAAAAGCATGTTGAGATGCAAGTAGGCTACACTTAAACACTTAAACGGAGTCGCACACAGCCTTCACAAAGCGCACGTGGAAATTGAAAGCAGGCTTCTGTCAGTGAGTTTCATATTTATAAAATATAAGCCCACAGCACTCCAAACAACATAAATGATGAGTGCGTAGAGCATTTGTAAGGAAAATAGGCCTACCGGCGGGCGAGAACGCAAGTTTCTCTCACAGCGCATATCCTGTGCAGTGATGAAGCACGCGGCATGTCCGCGCAATGAGCACGCATGTAATTCGCTCTAGCTTTTATGAACTGTATGAAATATTATTTTATAGAAGGTTCGAGTGTTGTGTGTGTATGAGAGGAAATGGAATCAAGCAGAATACGGTTGTTTCTGACGGTGCGTGTCCACTGGCGTGGAGCGAGCGTTTTCAGTTCATTCCTATGGAAGTTGAGCATCTTCAGGCTCACGAGTGCAGCTCAACTTCCACATGAATGAGGTGAAAACACAAAAACTACCCAAACACTGGGTTGTTGCGTCTGAACCGGGATCAGGGTAACACAAAAACTAACCAAACGCTGGGTTGTTGCGTCTGACCCGGGATCGGGGTAACACAAAAACTACCCAAACGCTGGGTTGTTACGTCTGACCCGGGATCGGGGTAACACAAAAACTACCCAAACGCTGGGTTGTTACGTCTGACCCGGGATCTGGGTAACACAAAAACTACCCAAACACTGGGTTGTTACGTCTGACCCGGGATCGGGGTAACACAAAAACTACCCAAACGCTGGGTTGTTACGTCTGACCCGGGATCGGGGTAACACAAAAACTACCCAAAAACGCTGGGTTGTTACGTCTGACCCGGGATCGGGGTAACACAAAAACTACCCACACGCTGGGTTGTTACGTCTGACCCGGGATCGGGGTAACACAAAAACTACCCAAAAACGCTGGGTTGTTACGTCTGACCCGGGATCGGGGTAACACAAAAACTACCCAAACGCTGGGTTGTTACGTCTGACCCGGGATCGGGGTAACACAAAAACTACCCAAACGCTGGGTTGTTACGTCTGACCCGGGATCGGGGTAACACAAAAACTACCCACACGCTGGGTTGTTACGTCTGACCCGGGATCGGGGTAACACAAAAACTACCCAAAAACGCTGGGTTGTTACGTCTGACCCGGGATCGGGGTAACACAAAAACTACCCAAACGCTGGGTTGTTACGTCTGACCCGGGATCGGGGTAACACAAAAACTACCCAAACGCTGGGTTGTTACGTCTGACCCGGGATCGGGGTAACACAAAAACTACCCACACGCTGGGTTGTTACGTCTGACCCGGGATCGGGGTAACACAAAAACTACCCAAACGCTGGGTTGTTACGTCTGACCCGGGATCGGGGTAACACAAAAACTACCCAAACGCTGGGTTGTTACATCCGACCCAGGATCGAGGTAACACTAAAGCTACCCACACATAGTGCGTCCTGACTGAATCCTGACACTGGAGAATGAGCTCTTGAAGCTCCGCCCTCTGAGGCCAGGAGCAGCAGCTCATTTGCATTTAAAGGGACAAACTGAAACTGCGCGTTTTTGCTCAACTCCAAAAAGTGTCAATTTTAACATGCTATAAAAAATTATCTGTGGGGTATTTTGAGCTAAAACTTCACATACACACTCTGGGGACATCAGAGACTTTTTGTACATCTTGTAAAATGGGGCATAATAGGTCCCCTTTAAAAGAAATCCAGAGCTTGTATAGACTATTAATGCCATATGTTTTTGTAACAAAAAAACAAAACAAAAAAAATGCTTGTTGAATTTTATTAAATTTAAATAATTAAAATTTATATTTGCATTTTAAGTATTTTTAAAAAATATTTTTTTATTGTAAATTAATCCAATTAAATTCTTTGTATTGTATTTTATTTTTTTATTTAATTCATTTTTTTATTTTTTATTTTTTGTAAATTGTTTAATTATTTAATTTTAAATAATTTATATTTTTATTTGTCTTAAAATTACATATGTATTGTTTAACTAAAATCAAATTGCTTTTATTTCATTAAAATAAATAAGTAAATAAATAAATATTACAATAAAATAAAAGCAATTTGATTTTAATTAAATAACAATAAATACATGTATGGAAGAAAATGAATGCCCTAAAAATACAATGCATTAAAATGCAAGCATGGTTAATGCAATAGATTCAACAAGTTTTTTTGTTTCAAAAACGTTTGGCATTAATTTTCTTCCATACTCATATGTCCATATAACACATTCACTGTCGCTCTGACACATTTACTGTGATGTTTGACAATGAAACCTGTAAAAGTGTCTGTGATCTATACTGTCATATACACATTAAACAGTGCTGATCCTTTTATAACTCGCGGTGACAGAAATCAGTCTGACCATCAGATGATCCTTATAAAGTGCACAGTTTTAGTGGTGGAAGCTGATTGGTCAGTCATATGCTGTTGCAGAAGCTCTTTAGTGTGTCATTGATCTGATCTCTGTGTGTGTGTGTCTGGATCTTCTTACACTGTTCCAGTTTGTAGGAAGGTTTTTTGTTCTTTCATCTGTCTTCCTGTACTTTCTGTCGTTCCTCAGCAGTGAATCAGATCTTTCCCATGAGCTCCAGCTCCAGTTTAAAGACACTGCAAGTGTGTGAGCTCATTTTAGACTCGGATCTAAATCCCTCCTCGCTACAAGCCGCTGTCACAAGCTCGGAATGATGATGCCGAGCAGGGAAGAGATGTTCCTAACCAATTAAAGTTCAGCTCAGGCCCACCTGGTCTCGCTGTCAGCAGCTCGGCCCGTGACGGGAGCCCACAGCGGCCGGTGTGACAGGCCTTAAATTACACCAACTCTTTTGGGGAACACGAGCGGAACTTGGAGAGACTCTTCAGAGCTTTATAAACCCTCATCCCTTGCTCTACCTGTCTTACTCTTATTCACACATACACACACACACACTAGCACACCATTGATTCTCTTTACTCAATTAGGAGCTGTTCATACAGAACGTGTTTTTACATTTCTCTGCACCTCTCTTCTGTCTATCTATCTGTCTATCTATCTCATGTTTTTCAGTACTGTACCTGTCAGCATGATGAGCAACATCATCATTAACTCATGCAGAAATCGGCTTGTTTTAATTGACTGTGATATTTGGACATATGTTGCAATTATAAATGAGTTTTTGAGGAGGTCAAGCACTTACTCTTGGGTGATACTGCACTTTATTTTTCAGAAAATTCTGGATGTGGTGCAGAAACAGATTGAGTGAGCGAGCATCATCACCTCACAGCTGTTAGTGTATTGTCATCATCATCAGATATGAAGATGATGGGTCATTTCAATCCTCTAGTTCTGTTCTGTTCTCTAATATTCGGAAGTGGTTTGTGACGGGCTGAACTCACTGCAGCAGGAAGCCCATTAACTGTGATGACAGGAAGACAGATTGAGGCTTATTCTGAAACATGACATTCTAATCGGTGCGCGTTAATTAAAAGCGGTTTATTGAAATGCTTCTAGCAGACACAAAAACTACCCAAATGCTGGGTTGTTACGTCTGACCCGGGATCTGGGTAATAAAAAAAGTACCCAAACACTGGGTTGTTACGTCTGACCCAGAATCGGGGTAACACAAAAACTACCCAAACACTGGGTTGTTACGTCTGACCCAGGATCTGGCTAATAAAAAAACTACCCAAACACTGGGTTGTTACGTCTGACCCAGAATCGGGGTAACACTAAAACTACCCAAACGCTGGGTTGTTACGTCTGACCCAGGATCGGGGTAACACTAAAACTACCCCAACCCTGCGTTGTTACATCTGACCCGGGATCTGGGTAACACAAAAACTACCCAAACACTGGGTTGTTACGTCTGACCCAGGATCGGGGTAACACTAAAACTACCCCAACCCTGCGTTGTTATGTCTGAACTGGGATCGGGGTAACACCAAAACTACCCCAACACTGTGTTGTTATGTCTGACCCGGGATCTGGATAACACAAAAACTACCCAAATGCTGGGTTGTTACGTCTGACCCGGGATCGGGGTAACACCAAAACTACCCAAACACTGGGTTGTTACGTCTGACCCGGGATCGGGGTAACACCAAAACTACCCAAACACTGGGTTGTTATGTCTGACCCGGGATCAGGGTAACACAAAAACTACCCAAATGCTGGGTTGTTACGTCTGACCCGGGATCGGGGTAACACAAAAACTACCCAAACACTGGGTTGTTACATCTGACCCAGGATCTGGGTAACACAAAAACTACCCCAACACTGTGTTGTTATGGCTGACCCGGGATCTGGATAACACAAAAACTACCCAAATGCTGGGTTGTTACGTCTGACCCGGGATCGGGGTAACACAAAAACTACCCAAACACTGGGTTGTTATGTCTGACCCGGGATGGGGGTAACACTAAAACTACCCAAACACTGGGTTGTTACGTCTGACCCGGGATCTGGGTAACACAAAAACTACCCAAACACTGGAAAAATAACCCCAAAAAACCCAGGACTTGGGTAGAAAAGATAACCCAAGATTTTGTAGTGTATTGTTCATGGAACTATTGATTATTAACTATCAACCCAGATCGCTCAACCAGTTTTGCTCAGGAAGGCAGATTTTTGCCAGTCTGAAGGTTTGCAGTAAAGGTGGAAAGTGTTTCCACATGGACTAATTTGGATTTTCATTGCAAACGCAGGAAAAAATTTACAGAGCAACTGTAGTCATTGTGTTCTCTTGATCCTTTTTTTTTTATTTTGTAATTGAATGCAAATGTGTTGGTGGAGCGGGAAATCCCTGATGGAGGGAGAAAACCAACAGGAATCAGACGTGTGGCCAATATCATTAAATTCATGCGCTGCTTGGAACATTGTGGTGGTTTCCTGCATTTGAATGAGGGTTTGAGTGTTTTTATTAGTGTTCACTGAGTCCATGAAATGTGCAGCATATGTGTCACGATTCTCCTGCCAATGTAGATGAATGTCTTCCTGATCTGAAGTGAGACTTGATACTCATCACTTCACATTCTGTTTGCATTTGCATGTAAATGAAGGAATACAATTACAATGTAATGAACTTATGTTTACATGCAGGTTCAATCATGTAAAAACTGCTCATGTAAATGTTGCAGAAGTTGTGATTCAGTGTTGGTGTTTGATGCGGGCAGTCCTGTGACGTTCAGCTGTGTTTTTCCTCTTGTCTCTGAGCCGGGCGTCAGATGTTAGACAAATATTAATTTCCAGCAAGTCACCTGTTGTTCTTGGGATCGACTCTTGGCATCTTTGGCAGTGTTGGTTTATGAGTGCGGCGGTGCAGATGTTTGTACAGCACACACGAGAACGACAGTATGATTGTGTTTGTCATAATGTTCATCTTTCCGAGGTCAGAGCCGAGCGGATCATCAGGAATCTCTCCGTTTCATCTGCATTGATTTGACACTCGGGTCTAAAGGTTTTACTGTGGTCTTCAGCTCATGTGAAGCAGCCGTGTGATTTAACTTCCACAGGATCGCAAACAATCGACCTCACCGCCAGATCTGACCGTTATTCACTCAAGAATTATGACAAGATTTCAGAGAGCGCTGTAGAGGAGTCAAAATCCTGAGATTCGTATTCGTATTGACACGCAGCATATATAAATATATATATATATATATATATATATACAGTATATATTAATTCTATATTATATTACAATAATATTATATCGTATATTACAGTATAACTATAATATTATTCTACATTATTATGTGAATAATTACATATATTATTAATATTAGTATTATTATTATTGCGTGTGTATATATACTGTGTGTGTTTGTGTGTGTGTGTGTGTGTATATATATATATATATATATATATATATATATATATATATATATATATAAAATAATTAATTTCAATTTAAGTCATTTTTTATTTATAAAACACATTTAAAATCAAAGTTGGCCATTAAGTAAAAAAAAAAAAAAAAAAAAATTTAAATGTTATGTTAAATATTTTATTATATAAAATATATTGTTTAATATTACTTTATATAATATTTTATATTTTTATATATATATATATATATATATATTATCATTTGTAATTTATTGTAGTTTTGTTACTATATTATAATATTCTGTATTATGGGAATAATTACATATTAGTATTGTTAATATTGTGTGTGTGTGTATAAAATAAAATAAAATATAAAATAGAGTAATATAGAATAATATTTAATATTATATTATATAATATTTTTATTTATATTATTAATATATATTTTATTAATATTATATAATAATATATATAATATGTTTGTAATTTTGTAATTTAATGCTGTTTTGTTACTGTATTATTATAATATTATGGGAATACATACATATATATATAGTCTGTGTGTATATGTGTATATATATATTTTTTAATATTATATAGAATTCTATTAATATAGACAGTGGTGGTCAGAATTATTGGCACCCTTGGTAAATATGATCGAAGATGACTGTAAAAAATAAATCTGCATTGTTTATCCTTTTGATCTTTAATTCATAACATGAGCAAAAATATAACCTTTCAATGAAGGAAAAGAATTGAAAGTGGGGAAAAAATCACATTATGAAATAAATGTTTTTGTCTAAAACACGTTGGCCACAATTATTGGCACCTCTAGAATTTTTAATGAATAAAATATCTCTGAAGTATATTCCCATTCATATTTACATTTTTTAGCACACCAGGATGATCACGAACATGAAATTATCCAGCCATGACTTCCTGTTCCACAGGAGTATAACATGAGGAAACACCCTTAATCATTCATCACAATGAGAAAAACCAAAGAATATAGTTCTGACGTGCAGAAAAAGATTGCTGAGCTTCACAAAATAGAAAGTGTCTGTAAGAAAACAGCTGAAGCATTGAAAATCCACATTTCCACCATCAGGGCAATATTTAAGAAGTCTCAATCAACTAAAGATGTTACAGATCTGCCTGGAAGACGACGCGTGTCTAAATCGTCCTAATGCGCGGTGAGGAGGAGAGTTCGAGTGGACAAAGACTCTCTGAGGATCACAGCTGGAGAGATTCGTTGAGTCTCAGAAAGCACCTTCATCCCCACAAGTTGTTCAAGAACAATCTCCAGCATATTCAGTTGTCAGACACGACTGGACCTTCAAACGGGACCGGCTTCTATGGTCAGATGAAACTAAAACAAAAGCTATTTGGCAGCAGACCCACCAGATGGGTTTGGTGCACACAAGGATAAACAGTACCCCATGCCCACGGTTAAATATACTGCTGGATCTTTAATGTTGTGGGCCTGTTTTCCTGCTGGAGGTCCTGGACATCTTGTTCAGACACATGGCATCATGGATTCTAGCAAATACCAACAGATAAAAATCAAAACCTGACCGCTTCTGCTAGAAATCCTATAATGGGCCATGGTTGGATCTTGTATCAGGACAATGATCCAAAACCAACACAAAAGTGTGTCACTGAGCACAAAATGAAGCTTCTGCCATGACCGTCCCAGTCCTGACCTGAACCCTAAAGAACATGAGGAGTGAACTGAAGAGAAGAAGCACCAACATGGATCTGGAATCTGAAGGATCTGGAGAGATTCTGTAAGAAGGAATGATCTCTGATCTCTGGTCAGGTGATCTCCAAACTCATCAGGCGTTATAGAAGACGCTGTTCTCTTGGCAAAAGGAGGTCGCAAAAAAGTTTTGAATAAAAGGGTGCCAATAATTGTGGCCAACGTGTTTTAGAGAAAAACATTTATTTCATAATGTGATTTTCACCCACTTTCAATTCTTTTCCTTCAATGAATTTTTGCTCATTTTATGAATTAAAGATCAAAAGGATAAACAATGCAGATTTATTTTTACAGTCATCTTTGATCATATTTACCAAGGGTGCCAATAATTCTGAATATATATATATATATATATATATATATATATATATATATATATATATATATATATATATACAGTCATTTTGTAATTTTTGTCTTTATATATGGATATGCATAATTTATATAAATTATGCATAGCATAATAGCATAATTTACATATGTATAGACAAAAAAGTAAAAAATAATTTTACTTCTATATTATTAAAAAAGTTATATAAAAATATGCATTTTTAATGATACTTTTCAGATTTAATTATATATATATATATATATAATGATCTCGTTTGTTTGAGCTTAAACGTGTTTGTACTTGAACTCAATTGTGTTGTCCAGTAATGAATGAATGAATGTGTGTGTGAGACAGTCAGTGTTCATCTGTTGTTCTTTATTCATGTAGTAAGAAATATTCAGCTGTAGTTCAGGTAAGCAACACAAATCATAAATGATTTCGATCAGTAACATCCGCAGTGTTGGTTCAAACGTTGTTCAGTCGAAGCGCACAGACTCTCTTCAGTTCGGCTGCGTTAATTAAACACGGACGGACACGACGCTAAAATATTTACCTTAGCAAAAGTCAACGGACGTTTTGCGGTTTGTGTAATGGTGTGTAAAGCACCTACGTGTTGCTGATTTATGTGTTAACGGGGGTTCGGCCGCCTGACGCTCTTGTTTTGGCTGCCAGGAATATAAACCTCAGCGAATGTTTGCACGGATCCGTAACCGACCGCACCGCTGCGTTTGTGCTGCTCTTACCTAAAATGACTAATGCAACACGGAAACGGCTCCAGAGTAAATACAGCAGTCTTGTGCTCCTTTCCCATGATGCTCTGGGGTCTGAAGACTTCAAGAAAACATACTTTTAAAGGTTTTTTCACTCTCTGTGATGGTGGACGAGATGATCGGAGGTCAGGCACGTGGGAAATAGATTGTGTGTCACTGTCAGCGTGTCCTGTTTACCTCAGCGCTCACTGCTTTACTAATGAGTTTCACTGCCTCTCTGTGTGTTTATCTGAACATTAGCACCATCCTTCCTTCATCTGCTCACAAACACAGCCTCTTCCTCTTCTCATCAGCCTCCAGCACTAATTGCTCTTAATATTTCAAAGGAAAGACTTTGTGTTTTATTGTTTTAAGAGCTTCATCTCATAGTGAAGTCGCTCCAAAACCTCATCAGCAGCTTTTAAGGGATTGTGAGTGATGTACTTCCACACACACACACACACACTTCCTCTCTCGTTATGTACTCTGGTGATAAATACTCGCTGAAAGGAAAGTTTAAGCCTCAGTAAATGCAGTCGTTCTAGACTCTGTTTAATCAGCGCCGCTTGTATTCATTGTTCTGCTGTAGAAAAATATGATTTGAGCTCATCTGGAATAAACATGCAGAATAAAACCGGACAAACGTGTGTTGGGTGTATGAACAGCTCATTATAATATCATGATCTATTTTTCTTTCAGTTTATTTTTTTATTTTTTTTACAACACACTAGTCTTTTTATTCAAATTGGACATGGAAATTGGACCTTTTTTCTTTTTTCTTTTCTTTTTTTCATTTTCTATTTATATGTCAGTCTGAGAATTTAATTTATATGAAATGTTTTGTTTCTCAAGTTTTTTAGCCCATAAATGTTATTATTTTATTTATTTTATTTTCCAATTTGAATAAAAACTACAGGCTGCAGTCAGACTTAATTAAAGCCATTTTTATAAAGTTTTTTAGCCCAAAAATATTTTATTTTATTTATTTTATTTTATTTTATTTTATTTTATTTTATTTTATTTTATTTTATTTTATTTTATTTTATTTTATTTTATAATTTGAATAAAAACTACAGGCTGCAGTCAGACTTAATTAAAGCCATTTCTATAAAGTCTTTTAGCCCATAAATATTTTATTTTATTTTATTTTATTATTTTATTTTATTTTATTTTATTTTATTTTATTTTATTTTATTTTATTTTATTATTTTATTTTATTTTATTTTATTTTATTTTATAATTTGAATAAAAAACTACAGGCTGCAGTCAGACTTAATTAAAGCCATTTCTATAAAGTTTTTTAGCCCATAAATATTTTATTTTATTTTATTTTATTTTATAATTTGAATAAAAACTACAGGCTGCAGTCAGACTTAATTAAAGCCATTTGTATAAAGTTTTTTAGCCCATAAATATTTTATTTTGTTTTGTTTTTTTATTTTTTTTTATTTTTTTATTTTTTTTATTTTATAATTTGAATAAAAACTACAGGCTGCAGTCAGACTTAATTAAAGCCATTTGTATAAAGTTTTTTAGCCCATAAATATTTTATTTTGTTTTGTTTTTTTATTTTTTTTTATTTTTTTATTTTTTTTATTTTATAATTTGAATAAAAACTACAGGCTGCAGTCAGACTTAATTAAAGCCATTTTTATAAAGTTTTTTAGCCCAAAAATATTTTATTTTATTTATTTTGTTTTGTTTTATTATTAAATTTTATTTATTATATTTGAATAAAAACTACAGGCTGCAGTCAGACTTAATTAAAGCCATTTCTATAAAGTTTTTTAGCCCATAAATATTTTTATTTTATCTTTGCTTATTTTAGCTCCATTCAAGCGTTCATATATAGATTTTCATGACCCCCCCCCCCCCCCCCCCCCCTCCGGGTATAAACGGGGTTAAAAAGTTCAGATGAGATCTTTGATTTCTGCTTTTGTTTTTTCAACACGAGTTATGTAACTCAACCTTTTTCAAATAATAAATCTCGTATTATTTTTTACCTCTCAGAATAGAAAGCACAAACTGCGTTCAGACTTCATTGCAAAAAGTGACAGTGCTGCAAAAACGAAAAATGCAGAAAAAGGAATAATAAAAAAAAGTTGCAATTTGCTTGCTTATTTTAAGCATTCAAAACTGTTGTCAGATTTTTTTTAAATTCAAATTGGACATTAAACATTATATAAATATCATAAGAAGTTTTTAAGTTGTTTTTTGGCCATGAAAACGGCTTTGAATGCTAGCATGGAAATGCAGTGGATCTTAAGCGTACAGCACTGTTTTTGTTTCTCTTTCCTCTGATTGGTCTGTTCAGTTAAACACACTATGTCTTGATGTTCAGGAGTCAGTTAGTGATTGATTGGTTGATTTCATCGCAGCGGTGGACGAGGAGGGCAGACAGGAGAAATCTCATGACCACATGTTGTTTTCTTTTCCCTCTGAGGAAGTTCATTTTTCATGGCAAACGGGATGGTAAGTGACAGTTTATCCAGCAGGTCGGCGTGTAGCAGATCCAGAAGGTCTTCCTCAAATTAGCCGTGACCTTATCATCGCTGCGCTCCCTGCGTCCGCTCGGCTCTCTGTCCTGCATTAACCTTCTCCCTCCAGTATTCATCTCTCTGTGCTTTGGTTTTCCTTTTCAACTCCAGTTTCTTTGTGTCTCCTTTAATCTTTTTTGTATGTAAGAACCATATTCTTTTAAAATAACACTGTGTGGGAATTTGAAAGTGATGAATCAGATGAACTCCTCTTTCTGTGAAGACGCGTCCTGCGTGAGAAACGTGACGTGAACTCAGCGTCTGTCATTTCCAGAGCTCATCGTTAACGTGTCCTGATGTCCGCCGAGATCTCGGTGTCGCTTCTGTTTAGGTTCGCAGAGCATTTTAAACGAGAGCTTGATGGAAAAGTCATAAGTTAATCCAGAAGTTTGATTAATTGTTTGAGAAGATGTTCAAGTATTCCTGTAGCTCAGACCGCAGATCGTGGCGCTCGCAACGGCAGGGTCATGGGTTCAATTTCCAGGGAATGCAGGAACTGATCAAATGTAATTCCAAGTCACTTTGGATTAAAGTCAAATATGCCAAAAGCATACATGTGAGAAGAGCATGTCAGTGGTTCTGAGGGTTTCAGCACGCTGCTGTGGCGTTGCTACGATGTTCTAGAAGCTGTGTGGTTGCTAAGGGATTCTGATTTTATTGCATTGCTATTTGATTGCTAGGGTGGTTAAGGGTTTCTGAGTGGACATTAGTGTGTTGCTAGGGTGTTTTGGGGTGGTTGTTAAGGGGTTCTGATTGTATATTAGTGTGTTTCTACTATGGCGTTTTGGTTGGTTGGTAATGGATTTTAAGTGTATATTAGTGTGTTGCTAGGAGGTTGCTAGGGTGTTTTGGGGTGGTTGTTAAGGGGTTGTAAGTGTATATTAGTGTGTTGCTAGGAGGTTGCTAAGGTGTTTTGGGGTGGTTGTTAAGGGGTTGTAAGTGTATTTTAGTGGGTTGCTAGGAGGTTGTTAGGGTGTTTTGGGTGGTTGTTAAGGGGTTCTGATTGTATATTAGTGTGTTTCTACTATGGCGTTTTGGTTGGTAATGGATTTTAAGTGTATATTAGTGTGTTGCTAGGAGGTTGCTAGGGTGTTTTGGGGTGGTTGTTAAGGGGTTCTGATTGTATATTAGTGTGTTTCTACTATGGCGTTTTGGTTGGTTGGTAATGGATTTTAAGTGTATATTAGTGTGTTGCTAGGAGGTTGCTAGGGTGTTTTGGGGTGGTTGTTAAGGGGTTGTAATTGTATATTGGTGGGTTGCTAGGAGGTTGTTAGGGTGTTTTGGGTGGTTGTTAAGGGGTTGTAAGTGTATTTTAGTGTGTTGCTAGGAGGTTGCTAAGGTGTTTTGGGGTGGTTGTTAAGGGGTTGTAAGTGTATATTGGTGGGTTGCTAAGAGGTTGTTAGGGTGTTTTGGGTGGTTAAGGGGTTCTGAATTGTATATTAGCGTTTCTCTACTATGGCGTTTTGGGCAGTTGTTAATTAATTTAAATGTAAATTAGTGTGTTGTTAGGAGGTTGCTAGGGTGTTTTGGGGTGGTGGTTAATGGATTTTAAGTGTAAATTAGTGTGTTGCTAGGAGGTTGCTAGGGTGTTTTGGGGTGGTGGTTAATGGATTTTAAGTGTATATTAGTGTGTTGCTAGGAGGTTGCTAGGGTGTTTTGTGGTGGTTGTTAAGGGGTTGTAAGTGTATATTAGTGGGTTGCTAGGAGGTTGCTAGGGTGTTTTGCGGTGGTTGTTAAGGGGTTGTAAGTGTATATTAGTGGGTTGCTAGGAGGTTGCTAGGGTGTTTTGCGGTGGTTATTCTAAGTGGTTATTAGGTGTTTTCTTCCTGTCCAATATAATTTTACTGTGTCAATTTTTTCAATATGTCTTTTGTTTGTTCATGAATATTAATGTCCCTCATGAATATGCAGTATTCAGTCTGGTGATCTGTTGTTGTGCTGGTTTGATTTGGTCAGTGTCCCTCACAAGGGGGCAGACTTGCTCTCTACCTCCCTCTTTCTCTCTCTCTCTCTCTCTCTCTCTCTCTCTTTCACACATCTTATATCAGGGGTGTGGCTGTCGCTTGTTCTGTGATAATATAATATTTGTTCCCTAATAATTTTTTTTCTGTCTATATAAATAGATGAATGCAACCCTATTGCAGGAAGAAAACAAGATTAGCACTTGATGTGTAAGATCTCATTCTGAGGATGAAAATACTGGTTCATTGATTGTACGTGGCTCTTTGGGTCACAAATGTGCTTGACATTTTTATGGATTCATTTGTAAAAAATCAGATTTTATCAAAGGCATTAATCACAATAAAGAGGGTTCATTCAGATTAGTTTTCAATGCAGATTGTTAATCCATTACCCACAGTCCTAAGTATGTGCTTACGGCCAATAGTTATATGTCATCATAAACCATTAGAGTGAATGATGGGATGGGTCGTGTGGATTGGCTGATGGTCTAATGGAAAAACATTAAAACAATAAAATGATGTTCAAATGAGTGAAATCTATGAGATAATGTTAGTTAGAAAGTCTGACAGTGATTGTGTCTGTTCAGTGTGTGATCTACACCAACACGTTCAAAGTTAGGTATTTTGGGTGGTTGCTAGGGTGTTGCTATGGCGTTCTGGGTGGTTACTATGTTGCAGATATATTGTCTGTCTGTCTGTCTGTGGTGTGAGGCGGGTCTCTGCTCTCGCTCCAGAATGGACTCCATTACTGTAATGAGTTTTAAATTTATGGTGAAGGTGCAGCAGGATTGTGCTGTAGTGCAGTAACCCGGCGCACATCAGGACGGGCCGCGTAAATCAATGAGCTTTTAGCGCTGACCGTCACGTCACTGATCCCTGATCAGATCATGGGACGGACGTTTATGAGCGTCTGTGTCTGTCAGGGTGAGATTCATACAGACACACAGAAACACATACAGCTGGTAAAAATGTGTGTTTCGCTGAAGTGAATGTTTCTTCATTAGTGTGTGTTTGCGAGTGTTTGTTCATTAATTGACTTCAGAGGCTTTAGTAACTCAGATTAGCTCTAGTGCGTTTATCACACACACACACACACAGTCTGTTTTTGCCATAAACCTCATGAAAAACCCCACCTTTCACTTTCAGAATAAACAGATTTATTTTTATGTCATTAACCAACTAAAGCTGTTAATCTGAGCCAGAGCAGAACTCTACAAGAACCGTTTCATTCTGTCATGATGCTTCTGCCTCTCAGAATAATAATAATAATGCTGAAGTCATGAATTATCAGATTTATGAGACGGCATGTATGATTAAGGAATCACGGCAGAACTTAATTGGTGTTAATCATATGTTAAGATTTAAAGATTTAGTTTTGCACATATGTTCTGTTGATGAATAGTGATAAAACAAGGTTCATGGAGCTGCTTTATGAGAAAACTACATTTCCCATCATCCTCTGTGGAAGTTGAAATGCACAGATAAACACTAATAGTGGAAAAACGTATTTCATGCATTTTTCCATTCAGAATCTTGAGCTGCTCTGGCATTTAGGAACTAGATATTATTATTCATATTGTCAGTGATCTGTTTTTAGTAATGCATCATTTCTTCCATTAACGTTAGCGTTTTTTTCCCTATTGTCTCTCATATGAGAGTTTAATTCTTCATTTCCATGTACGTTTAATCCAGTTGTCATTCCATCGGTTCATTTTATCATGGTTTTCATCTACGAACATCATTTTAATCAGAATCAGTTTGTTTTACTTCTGCCAATAATCATCAGAGATCCTGTAACTCAATATTCTGGAGCTGATGAGGACAAAAAGGGAAGAAAGTGACAGTAAAATGAGATAAAGATGTGAGAATGAGTGTGAGCTGGTCATGTTTCTCTTCGACTGTGATGATCACATCAGTGTTTTCTCGTCTGGACTGAATCCTGAGCAAACAGTGTCTCTGCTGTCTCATGTCCTCTCACGCAAAGGCCCGTCTCTCTCTCTTTCTCTCTCAGTTTCTCTTCCAGATGAGAATCAATCTGTAACTAATATCTGAATACTGATTGTTTTCTTATCTACAGGCAGTCTCTAAGACATGATACAGTGTGTGTCTCTTTATCAGATAGACTTTAAAGAGACAGTTAATCTCAAATTAAATAGTCATCTTTTTTTTTTCCATCAGTCGAAAACTAAAGCAGATGTTTAGCAGAATGTTCTTACAATACCGTTTTTATGTTTTTGAAAGACTCTTCGGCTCACCAAGGCTGCATTTATTTGATCAAATCATTACCAGTCTTCAGTGTCACATGATCCTTCAGAAATCATTCTAATATGATGATTTGCTGCTCGAGAAACATTTCTGATTATTATCAATAGCTCCGTTTTGAATTCATTCCGATTGATGAATCCAAACGTAGTTACTGTACATGAACACTAAATAACGTGATCGGGTTGATGTGCGCATTTATTTAGTTTCAGTGACATTTATTCATTCATTCTAATGGAGTTTTTACTTAATTTTATCCAACAAACTCTCATAGCATATTTTATATTGTTAATACGTCTGACCCAGGAGCTGGGTAACACAAAAACTACCCAAACACTGGGTTGTTACATCTGACCCAGGATCTGGGTAACACAAAAACTACCCAAACACTGGGTTGTTACGTCTGACCCAGGAGCTGGGTAACACAAAAACTACCCAAACACTGGGTTGTTACGTCTGACCCAGGAGTTGGGTAACACAAAAACTACCCAAACACTGGGTCGTTACGTCTGACCCAGGATCTGGGTAACACAAAAACTACCCAAACACTGGGTTGTTACATCTGACCCAGGATCTGGGTAACACAAAAACTACCCAAACACTGGGTTGTTACGTCTGACCCAGGAGTTGGGTAACACAAAAACTACCCAAACACTGGGTCGTTACGTCTGACCCAGGATCTGGTTAACACTAAAACTACCCAAACACTGGGCTGTTACGTCTGACCCAGGAGTTGGGTAACACAAAAACTACCCAAACGCTGGGTTGTTACGTCTGACCCAGGATCTGGGTAACACAAAAACTACCCAAACACTGAGCTGTTACGTCTGACCCAGGAGCTGGGTAACACAAAAACTACCCACACACTGGGTTGTTGCATCTGACCCAGGAGCCGGGTAACACTAAAACTACCCAAACACTGGGTTGTTGCGTCCGACCCAGGATATGGGTAACACAAAAACTACCCAAACACTGGGCTGTTACGTCTGACCCAGGAGTTGGGTAACACAAAAACTACCCAAACACTGGGTTGTTACGTCTGACCCAGGAGCCGGGTAACACAAAAACTACCCACACACTGGGTTGTTGCATCTGACCCAGGAGCCGGGTAACACAAAAACTACCCAAACACTGGGTTGTTACGTCTGACCCAGGATCTGGGTAACACTAAAACTACCCAAACGCTGGGTTGTTGCGTCCGACCCAGGATATGGGTAACACTAAAACTACCCAAACGCTGGGTTGTTACGTCTGACCCAGGAGTTGGGTAACACAAAAACTACCCAAACACTGGGTTGTTACGTCTGACCCAGGATCTGGGTAACACAAAAACTACCCAAACACTGAGCTGTTACGTCTGACCCAGGAGCTGGGTAACACAAAAACTACCCACACACTGGGTTGTTGCGTCTGACCCAGGATATGGGTAACACAAAAACTACCCAAACACTGGGTTGTTACGTCTGACCCAGGATCGGGGTAACACAAAAACTACCCAAACACTGGGCTGTTACGTCTGACCCAGGATCGGGGTAACACAAAAACTACCCACACACTGGGTTGTTACGTCTGACCCAGGAGCTGGGTAACACAAAAACTACCCACACACTGGGTTGTTGCGTCTGACCCAGGATCGGGGTAACACAAAAACTACCCACACACTGGGCTGTTACGTCTGACCCAGGAGCTGGGTAACACAAAAACTACCCAAACACTGGGCTGTTACGTCTGACCCAGGAGCGGGGTAACACAAAAACTACCCACACACTGGGCTGTTACGTCTGACCCAGGAGCTGGGTAACACAAAAACTACCCACACACTGGGCTGTTACGTCTGACTCAGGAGCTGGGTAACACAAAAACTACCCAAATACTGGGATGTTGCATCTGACCCAGGATCGGGGTAACACAAAAACTACCCAAACACTGGGCTGTTACGTCTGACCCAGGAGCGGGGTAACACAAAAACTACCCACACACTGGGTTGTTGCGTCTGACCCAGGATCGGGGTAACACAAAAACTACCCAAACACTGGGCTGTTACGTCTGACCCAGGAGCGGGGTAACACAAAAACTACCCACACACTGGGCTGTTACGTCTGACCCAGGAGCTGGGTAACACAAAAACTACCCACACACTGGGCTGTTACGTCTGACTCAGGAGCTGGGTAACACAAAAACTACCCACACACTGGGTTGTTGCGTCTGACCCAGGATCGGGGTAACACAAAAACTACCCAAACACTGGGCTGTTACGTCTGACCCAGGAGCGGGGTAACACAAAAACTACCCACACACTGGGCTGTTACGTCTGACCCAGGAGCTGGGTAACACAAAAACTACCCACACACTGGGCTGTTACGTCTGACTCAGGAGCTGGGTAACACAAAAACTACCCACACACTGGGTTGTTGCGTCTGACCCAGGATCGGGGTAACACAAAAACTACCCAAACACTGGGCTGTTACGTCTGACCCAGGATCGGGGTAACACAAAAACTACCCACACACTGGGCTGTTACGTCTGACCCAGGAGCTGGGTAACACAAAAACTACCCACACACTGGGTTTTTGCGTCTGACCCAGGATCTGTGTAACACAAAAACTACCCAAAAGGCTCAACCCAGGACTTGGGTAGAAAAAATAACCCAAGATTTTTTTTAGAGTGTAAGCTGTGTAAGTCATTTCAACTAATGTTTTTAATTGCGTAATTGAATCTTGTATAACTTAAATTAAGTTGAAATTGGTTAAGTTACTTTGATGAAAAACATTCTTAGTGATCATATTTTTTGCAGAATGTTCACTTTTTCTTGAAGATTTCACGCACGTTTGGTTTGGAGTATTATGAAGTTTGTTGGATTGGGTTCGTGTTGGTGGAGTTTTCAGATGTTTTTAAGCGTGTTGAGAGGCTTTGCCATTCTCAAAGCTCTGCTGGCTTTAATCCCGGCCGTGTAATCTGGGTCAAAGTCTCATTATCATTTCCAGGAGCTTCTATTGAGGTTTTGACCCAGCTTCCTCCGCTGCATTCATCTCTCTAATCCACACGCTGGTTTCTCCTCGCCACCTGATCTCCTCTTACAATATCACCTAAAGACCTTTAGTCACGGCGCAGCGTCGCTCCTCAGATCCATCTGATCAGTGTTTCAGTCGCCGCTTCCCATCTGTGATCATCTGAAGTTCAGACAAACTCCTGCAGGACCTCATGGAAACCCCGCCGCGTGTGTGAGCTTTTATCTGTGGCATTTACCCACCGCTGCGTTCATTACTCGCTTCTCTCGTTTATTAGGCTCCCTGAACATCTCAGAAGCTTGATTGTGCCTCTTTCAGTCCGTCAGTTTGTAGAGCAAGTCAAGTGATAAAAGGAAACGAGTAAAACAAGGCGACTCGTAAATGACCCCCATTCATCGTGTTAAATGTGTCCGTGGAGTCGTAATAGCGCTTCATTAACACGCTGGGCTGGAAATGGCTTCTCTCACTGCGTTTTGACTAAGACTGAGTTGCTGCACGAGATCATTTGGATCTTCTGGTGAACTTGAGGCTTGTTGTTTCTGCTGTAATACGAACGGCTCCTGCTGTGGAGATCAAATAAACCATTGCTGTCACTCAGAATAACTTCACATCTTTTTACATTTGCTATGTAAACTTTTGTAAAG
This sequence comes from Elopichthys bambusa, assembly GCA_037101425.1. Classification (NCBI taxonomy): domain Eukaryota; kingdom Metazoa; phylum Chordata; class Actinopteri; order Cypriniformes; family Xenocyprididae; genus Elopichthys; species Elopichthys bambusa. Next base: position 30,919,234 of record CM074446.1, on the reverse strand, counting down.
ACCCCATTAAATGTTTTGATGAGCACTGTTTTTGAGTGTGCGTGTTTTGACATATTTCCCTTTGAGACCAATAGTCTTTACACGCCTAAAAAAAAAAGTTTCTATTGCATTTTTTTACTCAGTATTTTTGTCTTGTTTTCCAGCACAAATGTCTAAACATTGTTAAATCAAGATACATTTACTAGAGAAGCAAAATGGCTGATAGTCTTGTTGAAGATATTAAGTTTTGTTTTTAAAAAATAAAAAATGTATCAAAAGTAAGTGAATTTATGCTTAAAACATGGTCAGATGGTGTGGTCAGAAAAATCATCTGGTTTTCCCTTTGAATTAAGTTATTATTGTATTGTTAATATTCTTGTTTTAACCATTATTTTTGATAAGATATTAAGTCTTGTTTTCTGAAAAAAAAAAAAAAGATAGAAAGAAAAGTCATTTTGCTTTTGAAGTAAATGTATCTTAATTTAAGAATGTTTAGATATTGGTGCTGGGAAAAAAAAGAGAAAAGCAACATCATTTTTTGTTTTTAATTGCATCAATGGTTAAATGAAGAACATTTACCTTTCCACAAAAAGTTATTTGTAGAAGAAAAAGGTTCTTTAGATCACTGCTTTGTAGGGATGTGACGAGATCTTGCAATGTTAAAATGTGATGAGATTTCTCTTCGAGGTGAAATGCTGTCTCACGATATCGCCATTGGGGGAGCGTGAGGGTGACATTAACATAGAATATGCCACCACTACGTTAACATTGCCTCCATTGTCATTTTGCTTTTTTTTAATAGAAATAAAAACCATTTATTCAGTTGGATAACGGTCGCTTCAGTTATAAACTATTGTAAATGTCTGCTCTGCTCATCCAGCACGAGCTGCAGAGTCGCAAGTAGTTCAGCAGGAATCAATTCACTGATCACATGATGAGAGTAAGGCGAGATGACCGACGAGACCACGGCGAAGGGACTCGTTCACTGATCACATGACGAGAGTAAGGCGAGATGACCGACGAGACCACGGCGAAGGGACTCGTTCACTGATCACATGACGAGAGTAAGGCGAGGTGACCGACAAGACCATGGCGGAGGATTCGTTCACTGATCACGTGACGAGAGTAAGGCGAGATGACCGACAAGACCACGGTGAAGGGACTCGTTCACTGATAACATGACGAGAGTAAGGCGAGATGACCGAGACCACGGCGAAGGGACTCGTTCACTGATCACGTGACGAGAGTAAGGCGAGATGACGGACAAGACCATAGCGAAGGGACTCGTTCACTGATCACATGACGAGAGTAAGGCGAGATGACCGACGAGACCATGGCGGAGGATTCGTTCACTGATCACGTGACGAGAGTAAGGCGAGATGACGGACAAGACCATAGCGAAGGGACTCGTTCACTGATCACATGACGAGAGTAAGGCGAGATGACCGACGAGACCATGGCGAAGGGACTCGTTCACTGATCACGTGACGAGAGTAAGGCGAGATGACCGACGAGACCATAGCGGAGGGACTCGTTCACTGATCACGTGACGAGAGTAAGGCGAGATGACCGACGAGACCATGGCGGAGGATTCGTTCACTGATCACGTGACGAGAGTAAGGCGAGATGACCGACGAGACCATAGCGGAGGGATTTGTTCACTGATCACATGACGAGAGTAAGGCGAGATGACGGACGAGACCATAGCGAAGGGACTCGTTCACTGATCACATGACGAGAGTAAGGCGAGATGACCGACGAGACCATAGCGGAGGGATTTGTTCACTGATCACATGACGAGAGTAAGGCGAGATGACGGACGAGACCATAGCGAAGGGACTCGTTCACTGATCACATGACGAGAGTAAGGCGAGGTGACCGACAAGACCATGGCGGAGGATTCGTTCACTGATCACGTGATGAGAGTAAGGCGAGATGACCGACAAGACCACGGTGAAGGGACTCGTTCACTGATAACATGACGAGAGTAAGGCGAGATGACCGAGACCACGGCGAAGGGACTCGTTCACTGATCACGTGACGAGAGTAAGGCGAGATGACGGACAAGACCATAGCGAAGGGACTCGTTCACTGATCACATGACGAGAGTAAGGCGAGATGACCGACGAGACCACGGCGAAGGGATTTGTTCACTGATCACGTGACGAGAGTAAGGCGAGATGACCGACGAGACCACGGCGAAGGGATTTGTTCACTGATCATGTGATGAGAGTAAGGCGAGATGACGGACAAGACCATGGCGAAGGGATTCATTCACTGATCACATGACGAGAGTAAGGCGAAGGGATTTGTTCACTGATCATGTGATGAGAGTAAGGCGAGATGACAGAAAAGACCTTGGCGAAGGGATTTGTTCACTGATCACGTGACGAGAGTAAGGCGAGATGACCGACGAGACCATAGCGGAGGGATTCGTTCACTGATCACGTGACGAGAGTAAGGCGAGATGACCGACAAGACCATGGTGGAGGACTTGTTCACTGATCACCATGGCGGAGGATTCAATGTGTAGTTGTAACCACCGTTTTAGCTCTGGTGTCAGTTTTGGTCTAAGACTAAAAAATAAAAAAATGTTATGTATTTTCATACTGTTTTTATTTCTGTTTTCAATTTGTGGAAAGGAGTTCAATTAGGAGGTCACACACAGCCTCATTCAGAAGTTCTGGAAGCTCACAAATCATATACAGTAAGAAATCATACAGGAGAGAAGCCTGTCAGTTTGTTGCAAAACCTTTTTACAGTGCTTGAGTATTGTTTTCTTTTACTGCATATGACAATTCATACTCAGATAGTAGAACTGAAATGATATTTATTACAAGATGATTAGTTAAAACATTTCAAAATGCACCTGCAGACTATTTTTTATAGTCAAGAATTTCAAGGATTTCTTAAAAATACTGTGTAAAAATCTCACTCTTGTGTGTCGTCACATGAGCTAACTTTCTCATCACACCCCTACTGCTTTTGCCATGTGACCCACATTTTCTCATTATCATTAAGTCGCAACCCAGATTTTTAGGAATTCGAACCAAGCAAATTTATTTCTCAAAAATGGTTGGCACACACACAAGTATCGTCTCACTTTACTTTAACATACTCATAAGAAAATCACTAACAGTCACTAATCACTAAGGTTATTCAGGTTATTAACTCTTTCCCCACCATAGACCTTATTCACAGCAGTGCCATCTTTGATTTTTAACGGGAATGAAAGCAATGCTGTGAGGGATAGACGTATATCTCTTCAGTGGTTTATACTTTTATTTGGATTGTTCTGCTGGCGGAACACTGCAAAAATATCTTTCTAGTAAATTTCAGCCAAAATGAAACTTTCCCACTTTTTTATTTGGTAACAAGCTACGAAAATAACGCTAGAATAATGACTCTGGGATACAGCCTGACAACATCTCATCTGACTGCAGAAACTGAATCAGGACGACGTGTTTTTCTCAGACAGTCTTAAACTGTGTCTGACAGAAGAGTCAGCAGCTTTCACACACGTCTTTTAAAATGAAAGTCCTGCATCACATCTTGCAAAACATTTCGAACGATGTGGGTTTTTTTTTGTGGTTTTTTTTGACTACCCACCGGTTAAGAAACACTGCTGTTCTTCCCTTTAAAAATGGTTCTTTTAAGAAGGTTCTTTGGGGAATAAAAATGTTTTTTGTGTGTAGTTTACATCTCAACCTGACAAAAGCACACGTGACGAATTGTATGGAGGATGAAGGAAATGATGACCCTTTGAATATGAATGAATTCCAGCTTCTTTCTTTGTGATCAGTTGATGGTTTGGGAATGAAACGAGTCTTTGCACAACCAGAAACACTCTGACAGTGCATGATTTACTCTATTCCTAGTGCTGGTGGAAGCAGGTGATATTTATAATTTAACAGGAGGCATATTCTCATTCTAGTCAAGTCGAAGCTTGTGTTCAGAATGGACTCAGTACTTACTGAATATTTTGAGGAATGTTCTGGCTACTAGTTTCAGTAAACATTATCGCATAATAAACATTGCAGTTATCAGCTCAGAAATACATTTGTCACACTGGAGATATGGAGTTTTTTAATGTATTATAAATGTACACTAACGCAAATTTGGGGTCAGTAAGATTTTTACAATTTTTTTTAAAGAAATTAATAATTTTATTCAGCAAGGACACATTAAATTGGTCAAAAGTGACCGTAAAGACATTTATAATGTTACAAATTGTTCTTTTAATCTTTCTTTTAATCAGAGAATCCTGAAAAATCAAATGTATGATGGTTTCCACAAAAAAAATGAATGTTTTCAACACTGATAATAATCATAAATGTTTCTTGAGCAGCAAATCAGCATATTAGAATGATTTCTGAAGGATCATGTGACACTGAAGACTGGAGTAATGATGCTGAAAATTCAGCTTTGATCACTGGATATAAATTACACTTTACTATATATTCACATTGAAAACAGTTATTTTAAATTATAATAATATTTCACATTTTTTACAGTATGTTTGATCAAATAAACGCAGCCTTTGTGAAAAACCTTACAGATGTATTTAAAATTACATTTTATTGGACAAAAAATGTGATTTTCTCAAAAGAGAATGACTGTAAATATTCATTTTAATTCAAATGATTAAAATCTGCTGAAAGTTTAATTTAGTCATATTTTAGTAGTATACTTGTATAGAGATGAGCTCAAAACTGCAGACATGAACTTAAAGATTTCATTGGTTCTATGAATATCTCTCATGAATATTAATGAGGAGGCATATCATTGTACTGCAGCAGTTGTATGGAGGTGTATCAGAGCGTGTCGGTCTCTCCGGCGCTGATCTGGGCCGCAGGGGTCACTCACGGTCCTCCAGATCTCTGAGGGGAACAGTGACCCCACATCCTCTGGGTCAGAGGCCCCACGGCACAGAGATCAGGATCAAACCACACACACTAGATGTACACACATAAATGTGCAGAACTCACTGCCATGATACTAGGATGTTACCTAAAACCATGAAAAGAAACATTTTCATTGCATGAAATGAAATAAACATTAACTGAAAAGGTTTATTTTTTATTTCACTTTAACTAGTTGTCAAGGCAACACTTCTAATTTTTGAAACAGTATAAATCAAATAAAATAAAATCTAAAAACAAACTACTACTAAGTAAAAATGGTAACACTTTACAATATGGTTTCATTTATTAACATTAGTTTACTACACTAGTTAGCATGAACAATAAACACTATTAATGTTAATTTCAACATTTACAAAAACATAAACAATTATATTTTCACTAATATAAAAATTAATAAATGCTTTCAAGCATATATTGTTTATTGTTAACCAACGCATTAACTAATGCTAACAAATGAGACCTTACAGTAAAGTTACCATAAAATTAATTAAGCTATGTATACATATAAAAAATAATAAAAAATATAGCTGCGAGCAGCAATTATATATTACGTTTTATTTAGCAAGTCTGTAACCACTTAAATCAAGACCATTTACAGCCAATACAGGTAATTTACTGCTTGAAATATATGGTTTTTAAAGCTTTTTAACAGTTATCGAGGTTGAGCCAAAAACCTACGACTAGTTTGCCAAAGTTGTTTTTTTTTTAAAAAAAAACAATCTTCAATATTTAATGAACGATTCGATGTACAGCGGCGGTCGTAGAGGCAAAGCTGCTCCGAATGAGGAGTTCTACCATGTGGTACGACTGTCATGGGCGTGCACGAAAAATCACACGATCCTTTACACACGTGAAAAATGCGAAGGCGCCCCCCGATGGCCGACTTCTTTTGAATTTCTCACAGGCCTCTATAGGGCCGTGAGTCAAACAGGCCCAGCGAGTTTCGTTCCGATCGGCCTCCGTTAACCTTGTCTGATAGCTGCTCAAACTTCATTGGCTGATGGCGGACATGTTTTTTGAGATGCGTCAATGTCCTTATAGACAATCATGGCACCTCGGAAGAAGACACAGCATGCCAATTTTCAAGTTGATCGGACTAACTGTGAAGTAGTTATAGCCATTTTCGTGTTTTTTTTCCTGTTATAGCACCACCAAGTGGCCAGTCACCGCATCCTTTTTCACACGACCACAGAATGAGCTCTTACATAGGTGTGCCAAATTTGGTGAAAATATCTCATTCTGTTTACGAGTTATAGCCATTTTAGTAAAAGTGGCTCCGCCCACTTCGAATGTTTTGTTGCCCCTTAGAGACCGTAAATTAAAAATTCAACTTTTTTTGATAATTATTGACAATCAGAGAATCTCACTGCACTGGTTTGGTTCCGATTGGGCCAAATAGCTAGGACTAGTTCGCAAAAGTAGTTTTTACAAAAAAATACCCCAAAATTTAGTGAATCTGAGGCGATTTTGTAGTTTTGACCGCCGTATAGCGCCCCCGTCAGGCCGACGCTGTAGACGGTGCGAGTACTACCAGCCCTCAAAGTTTGGTCTGCCGGATCATTTTTAGAGGAGAATGCTGATCCTTGGAAATTTAAGTTTCAGCGCTATCCGCTAATGATGAAAACACAACAAAAGCTAAAATAAAATTATAGCTAAATAGCAAAAAAAAAAAAGACCTATAATTAAAGTGAAAACAGAATACAAAATATTAACAAAAGCTACTAAATCATTCAGTGCAGCTTCATACTCACTCATGCTTGTCCTTGAGCGTGACCTTGTGACCTCCTGACCCCGTTTGACCCCACCGCCCTTAATATGTGTTCCCAGCACGTAAGGTCTGCTGATCACAGCGAGCGCGTCTTCCTGTCGTTTCCATGGTGTTTTGTAGTAAGTCTGTGCATCGCTGCGTGTCGTCTGAACATCTGTGGAGAGCGGCGCGACTTTTATCAGCTCCAGACTGGATCATTTCAGAGCTCCACCGCCGGAAACACCGCGGCCTCCTTCAGACCGTTACAAATGAGCTGCCTGTTTTCTCAGGTGAACTTCAGATGGAGAGTTGATACGCCGGTGTGTGGCGGAATCAAATCCTCCTGCTTTACCACTGCGTTTCTTTTATTGTGTGGACTTCATTTCACTTTTTTCACATTTCATGTTTTGCAGAAGAATCATATGTGTGAGTTTCTTTCTAAGGCTTCTTAATTATATAAACATGATCAAAACATTGCTGTTGCTGTCGTCTGACTTTTTTAACAAGTAAAAGTCTTTTAGTATAATTGAACAAACGCCCACCTTCAGCTCGTGCTTCACTGCTGTGAAATTACAGATTTTTATCAAGTAAATGTAAGAATAACTTTGATATCGTTAGTAATATTTCAACTGGACTGAAGCAACTGAGGTTTACAAAGACAAAGATCTTTGTCTTTGTCCTTTTAAAAGATAAAAGGATTTCCCACAGCACTAAAACAAATTGTTCTGACTCACTCCACCAGCTAATGGTGTAATAATGTAAATTTCACAGATACTATTGACGGACCCTTTTCTCAATACCTAATAATAATAATATTTTTTTCAAAAAGTATATAAAATAGTATCTATTGAACCACAATATCTAAATTAACAACAATAGCCATTATGAAAGACAAGCAAACAATAAACCCAATCAAATAAATGGGTCGTTTTAACACTGCGATTAGGTTGTTTAAACCCAGTGATTGGGTTGTTTTAACCCAATGGTTGGGTTAAATGTTTGGTCCAACCTGCTGGGTAGTTTTATTTATCTCAACTCTTGTCTGTATTTCTTGCTTAAAAATGAAACCAAAATATTTTGGAAATTTAGATGTATAAATGTTTAACATTTATTAATAAGTTTAATGAATAATAAACATTTATTAAATTTCTTTTTTATTAAACGTTCACCTTTTGATTATTATTGTTGCCTCTAGTAATTATGTGTCAGATTTTTATTTCCAACATATTTTGGGTTCATTTTAAGACAGCCATATAGTCATTTTTAAACAATAGTTGGGTTAAATAAAACTACCAGCAGGTTGGGTCAAACATTTAACCCAACCATTGGGTTTAAACAACCCAATAACCCAGCATTTTTTAGAGTGTATGTTTTAAAACTACAGAGCTTTGATCATAAAACTAAGCATTTAAATATCATCTTACTAAGGCAGATATTGATATTTATATGCATTTTATGTCAGTATCTGCTATAATGTTATAAAGATCTCACTGATTAGAATTTCATCCATATAAATATCAGCATCTGCATTAAATTGCATATTTTACTCCGTTTGAGTAAATTTTTATTACAGTGACCCATCTGTTTA
>CM074446.1:30880995-30905995 GCA_037101425.1 Elopichthys bambusa | reverse complement strand
GTGTTTCTGAACACACGTCGTCTGCTCCTCCTCCAGTAACAGTGATTTGAATATATTTGCTCTCAGCGGAGCTTCACTGATGGAAAATCACAAGCCACATCCATCCTTTCTTTTGTTCTCTTCAGGCTGATTGTGGTTTTGTTATTTCTCCATCACTAGATTCTGTTGATCCGCAGTCTGAACGCATCATTTGTCTTCTCTCTTATTGGGAGTCAGCATGATTTCTATTTCAAATAAATGCTGTTCTTTTCAACTTTCTATTCATCAAAGAATCCTGAAAAATAAAATGTCACGGTTTCCACAAAAATATGAGACTCCGCCCACACACTTTGATTGATTTTGTTGCGAGTGTAGAGAGACTCCGCCCACATGCTCTTCTGATTGGCTGTGATTTTGGATTGATTTGGTTGCGAGTGCAGTGCGCTTGCAGAGAGACTCCGCCCACATGCTCTTCTGATTGGCTGTGATTTTGGGTTGATTTGGTTGCGAGTGCAGTGCGCTTACAGAGAGACTCCGCCCACACAGGCTTCTGATTGGCTGAGGTTTGTGATTTGATTTGGTTGCTTACAGAGAGACTCCGCCCACATGCTCTTCTGATTGGCTGTGATTTTGGGTTGATTTGGTTGCGAGTGCAGTGCGCTTGCAGAGAGACTCCGCCCACACGCTCTTCTCATTGGCTGATTTTGGATCGATACGGTTGCGAGTGCAGTGCTCTTGCAGAGAGACTCCGCCCACACGCTCTTCTGATTGGCTGTGATTTTGGGTTGATTTGGTTGCGAGTGCAGTGCTCTTGCAGAGAGACTCCGCCCACACGCTCTTCTGATTGGCTGTGATTTTGGATTGATTTGGTTGCGAGTGCAGTGCTCTTGCAGAGAGACTCCGCCCACACGCTCTTCTGATTGGCTGTGATTCTAGATCAATTTGGTTGCGAGTGCAGTGCGCTTGCAGAGAGACTCCACCCACATGCTCTTCTGATTGGCTGTGATTTTGGGTTGATTTGGTTGCGAGTGCAGTGCGCTTGCAGAGAGACTCCGCCCACACGCTCTACTGATTGGCTGTGGTTTTTGATTGATTTGTTTGCGAGTGCAGTGCTCTTGCAGAGAGACTCCGCCCACACACTCTTCTCATTGGCTGTGATTTTGGATCAATTTGGTTGCGAGTGTAGTGTGCTTGCAGAGAGACTCCGCCCACACACTCTTCTCATTGGCTGTGATTTTGGGTTGATTTGGTTGCGAGTGCAGTGTGCTTGCAGAGAGACTCCGCCCACATGCTCTTCTCATTGGCTGTGATTTTGGGTTGATTTGGTTGCGAGTGCAGTGCGCTTGCAGAGAGACTCCGCCCACATGCTCTTCTGATTGGCTGTGATTTTGGGTTGATTTGGTTGCGAGTGCAGTGCGCTTGTAGAGAGACTCCGCCCACACGCTCTTCTGATTGGCTGTGATTTTGGGTTGATTTGGTTGCGAGTGCAGTGCGCTTGCAGAGAGACTCCGCCCACATGCTCTTCTGATTGGCTGTGATTTTGGGTTGATTTGGTTGCGAGTGCAGTGCGCTTGTAGAGAGACTCCGCCCACACGCTCTTCTGATTGGCTGTGATTCTAGATCGATTTGGTTGCGAGTTCAGTGCTCTTGCAGAGAGACTCCGCCCACATGCTGTTCTCATTGGCTGTGATTTTGGGTTGATTTGGTTGCGAGTGCAGTGCGCTTGCAGAGAGACTCCGCCCACATGCTCTTCTGATTGGCTGTGATTTTGGGTTGATTTGGTTGCGAGTGCAGTGCGCTTGTAGAGAGACTCCGCCCACGCTCTTCTGATTGGCTGTGATTCTAGATCGATTTGGTTGCGAGTTCAGTGCGCTTGCAGAGAGACTCCGCCCACACGCTCTTCTGATTGGCTGTGATTTTGGGTTGATTTGGTTGCGAGTGCAGTGCGCTTGTAGAGAGACTCCGCCCACATGCTCTTCTGATTGGCTGTGATTCTAGATCGATTTGGTTGCGAGTTCAGTGCGCTTGCAGAGAGACTCCGCCCACACGCTCTTCTGATTGGCTGTGATTTTGGGTTGATTTGGTTGCGAGTGCAGTGCGCTTGTAGAGAGACTCCGCCCACACGCTCTTCTGATTGGCTGTGATTCTAGATCGATTTGGTTGCGAGTTCAGTGCGCTTGCAGAGAGACTCCGCCCACACGCTCTTCTGATTGGCTGTGATTTTGGGTTGATTTGGTTGCGAGTTCAGTGCTCTTGCAGAGAGACTCCGCCCACATGCTCTTCTCATTGGCTGTGATTTTGGGTTGATTTGGTTGCGAGTGCAGTGCGCTTGCAGAGAGACTCCGCCCACATGCTCTTCTGATTGGCTGTGATTTTGGGTTGATTTGGTTGCGAGTGCAGTGCGCTTGTAGAGAGACTCCGCCCACACGCTCTTCTGATTGGCTGTGATTCTAGATCGATTTGGTTGCGAGTTCAGTGCGCTTGCAGAGAGACTCCGCCCACACGCTCTTCTGATTGGCTGTGATTTTGGATTGATTTGGTTGCGAGTGCAGTGCTCTTACAGGGATACTCCGCCCACATCCTCTTCTAATTGGCTGATTTTGGACTGATTTGGTTGCGAGTGCAGTGCGCTTGCAGAGAGACTCCGCCCCTTCAGTCATTTCTCTTCTCCAGTAAATGTTTCTTGATTTAAGAATGTTTAGATATTTGTGCTGGAAAACAAGACAGAAACACTGAGGAAGAAAAAGGAAGAAAGAGGAAATGTGTGGTTTACTGCAGTTTAAAAATAGTGTTTACGTCTGAATGCACTTGGAAATTCCAGTTTGTTTCTTGAATTTGAATTGAATTAAACAGTAAGCAGAATTGTAATTTGAATTTAAATTTGAAGAAGCTGTAATTAAAATGCAAACGACTGGACTAAAGTGAGTTTGAATGGTTAGAAAGCGGCCGTGGAGGATGTTTGTGGCTGTTCCTCCTCCTGATGCTGTTAGTGTATTGATAAAGCGCTCCGCTTGTCCGGTAATTGAATCAACCGTTTGAACAGGAGGACGGTAATGTGATCAGTGCGGGGGATTGACCTCGTCATGACCTCACGTGACTTCAGTGTCTCCTTAATTATGAAAAGTGAACATGATTGTGAACTTTCTTACAGAAGCTACTTTCATTTTCCATTAAAATAAAAACAGACATATTGAAGCAAGACATGCACTGGTCAGTTTTGATCTATTTTGCTTCCATAACTTTTCTTCTTTCAGACCAGTGGAAAGAAAACATGCAAAATACACTTTTAAGTGTTTATTTTATTGAACTTTATTTATTAGCGCCTGATTTACAGAACATTTTATTCCTAAACACATGGTGAAAATGATTTTTTTTTTTATGTCTGCTTTATGTGTCCAAGTGTAAATGATCCTCAGATGTGTTCATCCGCTGTGTGTTTTTCTCGTTCACTCATGTTAAGGGCTCTTGTACATACATGAGAGAATGCTTGAATATATTTTATATAAGTTCAAGCGTGTTATTTCTACATCACTGCATCTCTATATTTATATATAGTCATTAAAATCATTAAAATCTAAATTATGACTTATTTTATGCATGAGACATGCTGACTGACCAGTTGTTTTTTTGCCGTTTAGTTTTAATAAATGCTATTTTTGGACTGTAAAGAATAATAATAATAATAATGAATGATGAAGGAAGATTTGTGTGTGTGTGTGTCCTGAGTGCTTCAGCAGTTGTTAATCATCTCTCTGTGTGTGTCTGTCCAGCTCTGATCGCCATCGGTCAGTACAGCAGCACCATTGAGACGGTGGACGCCGGCTGGTGTAAGGAGATCACGGATCAGGGCGCCACTCAGATCGCCAAGAGCAGCAAGTCTCTGCGTTACCTGGGCCTGATGAGGTGTGATAAGGTGAGTTCATGTACAGACAGCTGCGTCAGGGTTCAGCTCTAACAGATGCTGCTGTGACACTCAGGGATGAAGAGCCTTTTTTTCAGGGTCACGGGGTCACCAATTAAACACCTGGCAGACAGAAACAGGCCAGCAGACGCCTCACCTTCATAGGGTTCACGTCTGTGTCTCTCACCTCCTAATACAGGGATTCACAAACTTTTTTTTTAAGTTCATATATTTATAATTTAAAATTCTCAAATAAGTTTTGTTTTAAAATGATTTATTTTCATTTTACACTTTTTATTAAGTGATTTTTAACTGTTTTTGTTTTAAATTTTACATTTTTCTTTATTTGATTAAGTTTAATTTGGATTGTTTTTATTTTTTATTTTCGTTTTACATTCAGTGTTTCATTTTCGTTTTTGTTTTAATTTTAAAATGATTTATTTAGTTTTATTTTAAATTGTTTATTTATTTATTTTTACATTTTGTATTTAATTTTTAGCAAGTATTTTATTTTTTTTGTTTTTTTACTTTAAAATTATTTATTTTATATTTTTATAATTTGAATATTTTGTGTTTTACTTTGACCGTTATTTTAAATTTTTTTTTTTTATGATTTAATACATTTTTTGTGCTTAATTTTAATAGTTTTTATTTCAAAATCACTTTATTTTATTTATTTATTTTTTTTTTTTTACATTTTTATGATCAGTTTATCCAGAAGTTTTTATTCCCACTGTAGTGTTTTCCAAACAACACAATCATGATAACTATATAAATAACAACAAGACATTGACATATATTTGACAGGTGCATATTATATATTTTGTGATTTTGTTGAAAATCTTTTTTGTGTCTCATTAGGAGGTTTTGATCAATGAAGTTAATGAATTGTCACCTTCCAGTCCTGCTCCTTGAGGAAAAATATTAAACACTCCGATCATCATAAACACAACTTTCCCACCTAATCCTAGAGCGCTTAATCACCTAGAACTGATTAAACGCTCTGCACTAGTAGATCTGGTGGTGTCGGGTTACTGGTTGGTGCTGTGCAGTGAAGATGTTTGTTCTGTTTATATATTCCATGTCTCATGATTCCGATTTATCTCATATGATTTTAAGCAAGTTTGCCATTGACTATATTTAAGAGCAAACACTGATCAATTATGACGTTGTGCTGAGTGAGAGAACAGTCTTGTGTTTCGGGTCAGCTACGTTTACAAAGCCACAATCCCGTGACAAATTCAATTTCTGCCCAAATCACCTTCCCATGTAGCTAATTCTCTGTTTTCATAATCTCATTTGGGTTTTGGAAGCTGTAGATGTGATGGATAACCCTCTGAGCAATGCGTTTGCTTCCTAAAAGGGAAAGTAGCATGTTAATATTCCAATCTATTATAACAAACATATATATATTCCCTTTCATTTTACACTTTTCCATTTCAAACCCACGCTAAAAGTTTCAGATTGAATGGAATTTGTGGCATTTCCATTCATTTGGCTGAGAGCCGCAGACACGCATCACAGATCGCTCTGTCGTGCCCTCGGGCCAAATGAGAGGCGACTGAAAGAACGCTATTGATCCACAGCGGCCCAAATCATCAAATCAATTCATTATGCCTCTCTCAGACCTCCAGCTCTGGACTTTGATGTGACACCATGGAGCGAGAGAAGAATGAGAGAAAGCTCATTTCTTTTATCAAAGAGAAGTATGACTGCTTTAACAAAACCTCGTTGTCCATCAAACCCTCCAGAACAAGCGTTTTCCTCTTCGGATACAGTTTAGGTTGCCCATAAATATGTTCTTGTTCTGAGCCAAAAACTGAAAGTTCTGTCATTATTTACATACCCTTGTGTCGTTCCGAACCCGTGTGATGATGTTTCTTCCCATGAACACAACACCAGAACGTTTGTTGAATCTTCATGCAGCTCGTTCATTTGAAAACGGAGTAAATAAACCAGATTTATTTACATGCATAGCAACACTCCATAAAATAGTGTTTTTATTTAATTTAGGGTGTTCTGGGTGGTTGTTACAGGGTTCTTCCTAGGTCAAAAATGGTCTTCGGTGGTGACAGACATGGTCATCCACACAAACCAAAGTACCCGTCACTCTCACTGTAATTCTTTCTTGCCCTCTTTGCAAAAAAATCTGTGATTTCATAGCTTTGTAAGACCTGAAAATAATTTTGGTATGTATAATAATGATAATAATTAATAATCAGCATTAAAAAGTTACATTAACTAAAAAAAAATTTTTCTACCATATACAATTGAATGCAACGACTTGCTTTGTTCTGGTTTCACCTCACTCAATTGATTTTATAGGAAATTTACTACACATTGTCATTTAAATAACCTGAAAATACTGTGGATTATTAAGGCTAATTGTACTAACCACTCTTGCTAAATGGGGTAAGCACACTTATGTTCTCATTTCAGAGTTGCTCGAGTAAATGATTCGTTATAGACCATGTGGGCAGATCAGTTGTTTTCATGATTCATTAAAATAAATCTGTTCAAAGGAGTCATTAGGTAGCGAATCGGACATTAGCGGACGTTGACGCGTTGCGGCTGTTATTAGGACATCGCAAAAGATTTGTCAACACAGAAAGCACTTCATCACTGGATAGGATTTTCTTTTTGTTTACAGAAAGTGTGGTTTATGTCAGCTGCATGTCAGAGAAGATGAGGTGACGTTCTTTTGAGCACTATTCACACCCAGCGGTTATTCAGGAAAAACATTCTCCGAATGCGCCACGTGAAACATGGATTCGGTCTTCCGAACTTTTAGCATCACGTCAGTTGATTTAGATTATTATGTGCGACATAAAGAGAGAGAGCAAAGACAGTGCTTACTTTGAAGACCGAGAGAGCTCATGCACATGAGGGAGGAGCTCTCTGCTCGTTCTGCCCGTCAGCGCAGCAGTCGTCTGCATCACTAATAAACAACTCTCAATAACTGATCGAATAAGGCTTTGGCGGAACAAAACTTTGTTTTGGCGGCTGCCAAAAAATATTCAGTGTAGGATTAACCCTGTTGTTAGGGTGTTGCTACGGTGTTCCTGTGCTGATCTGGGTGGTTCCAATGTGATTTCTAGGGTGTTTTGGGTGGTTGCAGTACTAGGGTGTTTTTGTGCTGATCTGGGTGGTTGTTAGGGTGTTCTCGGTGTTGCTGGTCGTTAGGGTGTTGCTGCGGTGTTTCTGTGCTGATCTGGGTGGTTGTAATGGTGTTCTAGGTGGTTGCTAGGGTGTTGCTGCGGTGTTTCTGTCCTGATCTGGGTGGTTGCATTGTGATTTCTAGGGTGTTTTGGATGGTTGCAGTACTAGGGTGTTTTTGTGCTGATCTGGGTGGTTGTTAGGGTGTTCTCGGTGTTGCTGGTCGTTAGGGTGTTGCTGCGGTGTTTCTGTGCTGATCTGGGTGGTTGTAATGGTGTTCTAGGTGGTTGCTAGGGTGTTGCTGCGGTGTTTCTGTCCTGATCTGGGTGGTTGCATTGTGATTTCTAGGGTGTTTTGGATGGTTGCAGTACTAGGGTGTTTTTGTGCTGATCTGGGTGGTTGTTAGGGTGTTCTCGGTGTTGCTGGTCGTTAGGGTGTTGCTGCGGTGTTTCTGTGCTGATCTGGGTGGTTGTAATGGTGTTCTGGGTGTTGCTGTTTGCTAGGTGGTTGCTAGTGTGTTGCTGGGGTGATCTGGGTGGTTGTTAGGGTGCTGCTACAGTGTTCCTGTGGTGATCTGGGTGGTTCCAATGTGATTTCTAGGGTGTTTTGGGTGGTTGCTATACTAGGGTGTTTCTGTGGTGATCTGGGTGGTTGTTAGGGTGTTCTCGGTGTTGCTGATTGCTAGGGTTTTGCTAGGGTGTTCTGTGTGGTTGCTAGGGTGTTGCTGCTGTGTTTCTGTGCAGATCTGGGTGGTTGTAAGGGTGTTCTCGGTGTTGCTGGTTACTAGGTGGTTGTTAGTGTGTTGCTGGGGTGATCTGGGTGGTTGTTAGGGTGCTGCTACAGTGTTTCCTGTGGTGATCTGGGTGGTTGCATTGTGATTTCTAGGGTGTTTCCTGTGGTGATCTGGGTGGTTCCAATGTGATTTCTAGGGTGTTTTGGTTGCTATACTAGGGTGTTTCTGTGGTGATCTGGGTGGTTGTTAGGGTGTTCTGGGTGTTGCTGATTGCTAGGGTTTTGCTAGGGTGTTCTGTGTGGTTGCTAGGGTGTTGCTGCTGTGTTTCTGTGCAGATCTGGGTGGTTGTAAGGGTGTTCTCGGTGTTGCTGGTTACTAGGTGGTTGTTAGTGTGTTGCTGGGGTGATCTGGGTGGTTGTTAGGGTGCTGCTACAGTGTTTCCTGTGGTGACCGGGTGGTTGCATTGTGATTTCTAGGGTGTTTTTGTGGTGATCTGGGTGGTTGTTAGGGTGTTGCCGTGGTGTTTCTGTGCTGATCTGGGTGGTTGCATTGTGATTTCTAGGGTGTTTTGGATGGTTGCAGTACTAGGGTGTTTTTGTGGTGATCTGGGTGGTTGTTAGGGTGTTCTCAGTGTTGCTGGTCGTTAGGGTGTTGCTGCGGTGTTTCTGTGCTGATCTGGGTGGTTGTAATGGTGTTCTGGGTGTTGCTGTTTGCTAGGTGGTTGCTAGGGTGTTCTGTGTGGTTGCTAGGGTGTTGCTGCTGTGTTTCTGTGCAGATCTGGGTGGTTGTAAAGGTGTTCTGGGTGTCGCTGGTTGCTAGGTGGTTACTAGTGTGTTGCTGGGGTGATCTGGGTGGTTGTTAGGGTGCTGCTACAGTGTTTCCTGTGGTGATCTGGGTGGTTGCATTGTGATTTCTAGGGTGTTTTGGATGGTTGCTGTACTAGGGTGTTTTTGTGGTGATTTGGGTGGTTGTTAGGGTGTTCTCGGTGTTGCTTATCGTTAGTGTGTTGCTGCGGCGTTTTTGTGCAGATCTGGGTGGTTGTAAGGGTGTTCTGGGTGTTGCTGGTTGTTAGGTGGTTGCTAGTGTGTTGCTGGGGTGATCTGGGTGGTTGTTAGGGTGCTGCTACAGTGTTCCTGTGGTGATCTGGGTGGTTCCAATGTGATTTCTAGGGTGTTTTGGGTGGTTGCTATACTAGGGTGTTTCTGTGGTGATCTGGGTGGTTGTTAGGGTGTTCTGGGTGTTCCTGATTGCTAGGGTTTTGCTAGGGTGTTCTGTGTGGTTGCTAGGGTGTTGCTGCTGTGTTTCTGTGCAGATCTGGGTAGTTGTAAAGGTGTTCTGGGTGTCGCTGGTTGCTAGGTGGTTACTAGTGTGTTGCTGGGGTGATCTGGGTGGTTGTTAGGGTGCTGCTACAGTGTTTCCTGTGGTGATCTGGGTGGTTGCATTGTGATTTCTAGGGTGTTTTGGATGGTTGCTGTACTAGGGTGTTTTTGTGGTGATCTGGGTGGTTGTTAGGGTGTTCTGGGTGGGTGTTGCTGCGGTGTTTCTGTGCTGATCTGGATGGTTGCATTGTGATTTCTAGGGTGTTTTGGATGGCTGCTGTACTAGGGTGTTTTTGTGGTGATCTGGGTGGTTGTTAGGGTGTTCTCGGTGTTGCTTGTTGTTAGTGTGTTGCTGCGGCGTTTTTGTGCAGATCTGGGTGGTTGTAAGGGTGTTCTGGGTGTTGCTGGTTGCTAGGTGGTTGCTAGTGTGTTGCTGGGGTGATTTAGGTGGTTGTTAGGGTGCTGCTACAGTGTTTCCTGTGGTGATCTGGGTGGTTCCAATGTGATTTCTAGGGTGTTTTGGTTGCTATACTAGGGTGTTTCTGTGGTGATCTGGGTGGTTGTTAGGGTGTTCTGGGTGTTGCTGATTGCTAGGGTTTTGCTGGGGTGTTCTGGGTGGTTGCTAGGGTGTTGCTACAGTGTTTCTGTGCTGATCTGGGTGGTTCCAATGTGATTTCTAGGGTGTTTTGTGTGGGTGTTATACTAGGATGTTTCTGTGGTGATATGGGTGGTTGTAAAGGTGTCCTGAGTGTTGCTAGTTGTTAGGTGGCTGCTACGATGTTACTGGGGTGTTCTGGGGTGATCTGGGTGGTTGCTGTATGATTACTAGGGTGTTTTGGGAGGTTGCTACTAGGTTGTTTCTGTTGTAGTGAACAACAGATAAGATGGCATTCCAGGGACCAGTTTATGGCAGGACCCATCTCTAACTGCCGGTGTGGAAGAAGATGTGCCACACTGTGATTGGATCCATGGTGAATAAACATAAACAAATGTTCAGCAACATCAGATAAGATGCTAAGACAACTGCCAGACACCTCTTACAGGGCAGGAATGGGGACCTTCTTCACCCACCACGACCAAGGAGAGGACTTCTCATTGGGAGACACATTGACTCTAACCACCAAACTCATTCCTAAGATTTTGGCAAGAACTGCCATTCCTTCAGGACCTCCCAGATGCAGCAGCAGTGGTTGGTTCTGGGTGGTTTGCTATGGTGTTCCTGGGGTGATTTGGGTAATTGCTATGTGATTGCTAGGGTGTTTTGGGGAGTTTACTACTAAGGTGTTTTGGGTGTTGCTGGTTGCTAGGTGGTTAATATGCAGTCATTGGGACATTCTGGGTGGGTGCCATGGTGTTGCTGAGGGTGTTGCATTTTTCAAATCAAAAGTTCAACATTAAAAGTTCAACATTGCTTATGTTAGATACATTAACTAGTGTTAACAAATGGGACCTTATTGTAAAGTGTTACCCTAAAAGACTAATTATAAACACTTTTTTTGTAGTCTGACCATGACTGGCAAGTTCAAAAATGACAAAAAACATCATAAGAGCTTCATAACAATGGTGCATATGTTCTCTGCTTGATTTTTTTATGATACTTTTGTGGTGGATTTGAAGCTTGACACGGTCATGGTTTTAATTAAATGGTCAGTTTATGAAAAATATCTGTCTAAACTGTTTTCAAAATCTCTCTGTTTGTGTTCCATGGAAAAATAAAGACATGTGGGTGAATAAATAATGACCAAATTCTCATTTTGAGTGAACTGTCCCTTTAAATCATAACATTTTCCTGCAGTTTGTAATGTGTGTTTTGGGTTTAATGTCTGATATCTGGAGAGTTTTACATTGGGAAATTGGGTGGGAAATTATAGTCTGTTTGAGCCGCATGTTTACAGGTCAACGCTCGTAACCTGTGAAACGTCACGTTGAGATTTACACTGCTCTCACGGGTCTGTTCTCTCTCAGCAACAACATCTCAGTGTTTGGTCTCGAGGTTGAAGCCAAAACAGGCCACCATGCTTCTCAGCTTCCCACAAACTCATTGCGCTTTTACCCCGGTAACGGTTTGCCTTGAGGACAGAACATCTCATCAAGGGTTTCCGAAAGGGTTTGGATCCATTCATTAGAGCTTTAATTCTTTTGAAGCTCCGTTTAAACTCGACACTGTGCAAATCAGGCCCATTACAGTCTACAGAGTAAATATGCATGGAGATGAGTGAGGAGAACGGCCTTGGTGTGAAATGAGACAAAAACAACAGTGTAGAACGACAGAGGAGGGATTGTGATGGTAACGGAAGAGGAAGAGAGACTTTATGAGCAGTAAATGGAAACAGAGTGTCTAGAAATATTTGAGAAGATCAGACGACAGACATTATGAGGTTCAGACATCACTGTCAATAAAGCTCCTGTAAAACAGCTGAGACGGAGAGAGTCTGGTGCAGATGTAGCTTAGATTCTTCTTCATATGAATCTTGTGGACAGAAGAAAAGCAAAGAAAGAGCTCAGATTAAGTTTTCCCATCTCCCAAGCTGTGAAATTTACTACAGAACATTTGCTTCAGTTTGTTTAGGTCTTCATGAAACGTCTTGATTTTCTTTAATGTGTTGATGCATTTCCCGATTAGCAAAGTTTGTTGTGACAGCTTGCGAAAGCCTGACCTGAAAAGTTTTAAATGATTTTAAAATCTTGAAGTTTGAAAGTTTTAAGATCACCGATAGACATACAAAGAGAGTTGCTGTTTGCTAGGTGGTTGCTGTGCAGTTGCCAGGGTGTTCTGGGTGGTTTCTAGGGTGTAATCTGGGTGGTTGCTATGTGGTTGCAAAGTGTTCTGGGTGGTTGCTAGTGTGTTGCTGGGGTGTTCTGGTGGTTGCTGGCTGCTATGTTGTTGATAGGGTATTGCTTGGGTGTTCTGGGTGTTCCTGGGGTGATCTGGGTGGTTGGTAGGAGGTTGCTAGGGTGTTCTGTGTGGTTGCTGGGGTGTTCCTGGAGTGATCTGGGTGGTTGCTATGTTGTTGCAAAGTGTTCTGAGTGGTTGCTAGGGTTCTGAGTGGTTACCAGGTTGTTGTTGGTTGGTAAATGGTTGCTGAGGTATTGCTTAGGTGTTCTGGGTGGCTGCTAGGGTGTTGCTGGGGTCTTCTGGATGGTTGCTAAGGGGTTACTGATTGGTAGGTGGTTACTATGCACTTGCTAGGGTTCTGAGTGGTTGCCAAGTGGTTGTTGGTTGATATGTGGATGCTATACAGTTGCTAGGGAATTGCTGGGGTATTCTGGGTGTTGCTGGGTGGTTGCTGGCTGCTATGCAGTTGCTAGGGAATTGATGGGGTGTTCTGTGTGGTTGCTAGGGTGTTGCTGGGGTGTTCTGGGTGTTTGCTTAGGGGTTACTGGTTGCTAGGTGGTTAATATGCAGGAGCTATGGTTCTGAGTGGTTGCCAGGTGGTTGTTGGTTGGTACGTGGATGCTATGCAGTTGCTAGGGTATTGCTGGGGTGTTCTAGATGGTTGCTAGGGTGTTGCTGGATGCAGTTGCTAGGGTATTGCTTGGATGTGTTGGGTGATTGCTAGGCATTCTAAGCAGTTGCTATGGTTTTCTGCTCTGTCATTGCTAGGGGGTTGCTGGCTGCTGTGTGATTGCTAGGGTGTTTCTAAGGTGATTGGAGTAGTTGCTAGGTGTTCTGGGTGGATGCTAGGGGGTTGATAGCTGCTAGGTGGTTGATAGCTGCTAGGTGGTTACTTTTCTGTTGCTGAAGTGTTCTGAGTGGTTGCCAGATCGTTGTTGGTTGGTAGGTGTTTGCTATGCAGTTGCTAGGGTGTTCGGGGTGGTTGCTAGGGTGTTGCTGGGGTCTTCTGGATGGTTGCTAAGGGGTTACTGATTGCTAGGTGGTTACTATGCACTTGCTAGGGTTCTGAGTGGTTGCCAAGTGGTTGTTGGTTGATATGTGGATGCTATACAGTTGCTAGGGAATTGCTGGGGTATTCTGGGTGTTGCTGGGTGGTTGCTGGCTGCTATGCAGTTGCTAGGGAATTGCTGGGGTGTTCTGTGTGGTTGCTAGGGTGTTGCTGGGGTGTTCTGGGTGTTTGCTTAGGGGTTACTGGTTGCTAGGTGGTTAATATGCAGGAGCTATGGTTCTGAGTGGTTGCCAGGTGGTTGTTTGTTGGTATGTGGATGCTATGCAGTTGCTAGGGTATTGCTGGGGTGTTCTAGATGGTTGCTAGGTTGTTGCTGGATGCTGTGCAGTTGCTAGGGTATTGCTTGGGTGTGTTGGGTGATTGCTAGGCATTCTGAGTGGTTGCTATGGTTTTCTGCTCTGTCATTGCTAGGGGGTTGCTGGCTGCTGTGTGATTGCTAGGGTGTTCCTAAGGTGATTGGAGTAGTTGCTAGGTGTTCTGGGTGGATGCTAGGGGGTTGATAGCTGCTAGGTGGTTACTTTGCTGTTGCTGAAGTGTTCTGAGTGGTTGCCAGATCGTTGTTGGTTGGTAGGTGTTTGCTATGCAGTTGCTAGGGTGTTCGGGGTGGTTGCTAGGGTGTTGTTGGGGTCTTCTGGATGGTTGCTAAGGGGTTACTGATTGCTAGGTGGTTACTATGCACTTGCTAGGGTTTTGAGTGGTTGCCAAGTGGTTGTTGGTTGATATGTGGATGCTATACAGTTGCTAGGGAATTGCTGGGGTATTCTGGGTGTTGCTGGGTGGTTGCTGGCTGCTATGCAGGTGCTAGGGAATTGCTGGGGTGTTGCTGGGGTGTTCTGGGTGTTAGCTTAGGGGTTACAGGTTGCTAGGTGGTTAATATGCAGTAGCTATTGTTCTGAGTGGTTGCCAGGTGGTTGTTGGTTGGCACGTGGATGCTATGCAGTTGCCAGGGTATTGCTGGGGTGTTCTAGATGGTTGCTACGGTTTTCTGCTCTGTCATTGATAGGGGGTTGCTGGCTGCTGTGTGATTGCTAGGGTGTTCCTAAGGTGATTGGAGTAGTTGCTAGGTGTTCTGGGTGGATGCTAGGGGGTTGATAGCTGCTAGGTGGTTACTTTGCTGTTGCTGAAGTGTTCTGAGTGGTTGCCAGATCGTTGTTGGTTGGTAGGTGTTTGCTATGCAGTTGCTAGGGTACTGCTAGGGTGTTGCCTTGCAGTTGCTAGGGTGTTCTGGGTGGTTGCTGGGGCTCAAAAAACATTCAATATAAGTTCAGCTTTATGTGCAGCCTCTGTGTCATGATGTACCACAGAAAATAATTTCCAGAAATTACATTTACAGTAACAGTTACAGTGAGAGTGTGTGGGGTAAGACAGTTACACAGAGACAAACGTCAAAAACAAACAGCGAAGCCACAAGTATGCGTGGAGTTACATTCATACTCTCTGTCATGAGTGCGTAAATCTGCTAAACCTAAACCGAAGTGTTGAACCCAAAATATCCAGCTAAAATGACATTTATACCACTTCATATGATCCTCATTCAGACATTTTCCCCGAACTTCAGTGTCCCACTGAACTAAATGTTCTTCTGTTTGTGCGGATCTTTGTGTCATAATGCGAGTCCGTTTTGTACAAAACCCTCTCTGGAGTGTAAAACGATGTTTTCTGATCATTAGAGCTTCAGGCAGGTTCTGTGGTCTGTGTGCTACATGTGTTTTCTTATTATTAATTTTCGAGGTTTCATGTTTTAAAACACGAGGTTCTTCTGAGAAATACGAGCCACATCACAGTGTTTTACCGCGGTAGATGTGCTGCAGGCAGGTTTAGGGTTGCGGTAAATCAGCATCTGTTTAAGCCTCGACTGGATGCTCACACACTCCAGAAAGCTTTTTAAGTCTTAACCAGAGTAGCGTTTGAGGAATGTGTGTGTTTGTGTCTGGATCCGCTGAAGCCGGATCATATATTTCAGTGCGTAAGAGCCGGAATATCAGTGTTTCCGCCACATTTATAAAGTGTGCTGGAATAATGAAAACAACTTGAGCCCGTAAAGTGCATTTTTACTTTTAGACGGAGTCATAAATACACACACGAACGTCGTGCAGTAATTGGCCGTTTAATGCTGCGTGACAGTTAACGTTTGTCTTTCCAAACAGCAGAAGCTTAACGGGATTATCATACATGTATGAACACACTGCACATGCTTGTCACATCATAGTGCAGATTTTTCAGATCCAAACTGGAGTCTGACAGTTACATCAAATATAATTAGTTGTCAGAGATGATCATCAGTCTGAAGGACACTGCAGATCATTTGTGCGTGTGTGTGTGTGTGTGTTTGGGCATTTTTAGTTAATAAATTGGATTGTTTGGATTTCATCCCACAAATGAGACGACCAAGGCATTTTATTTGCTTTTAATTTGCAGCAAATCAATCTGCTGTAGTGCGCAGCTGCGCGTCACATGGACTCTCATGTTCGCTGTTTGATGGACACAAGAAAAGCCAGTTGCAGCAAACGCCACATTGATTTAAAGCCGCGGTGTGTAATCGCTGCAACACAAACAGGTTCCTCTAACACATCTGGTTATGACGCTCGTCTACATGATTTCGGCATCATTCGATAAATTACTGCTGGTATGATCTATAGTAAATGCACAAATGATTTGTACCGGAAAACAAAAATACTGAATAAGAAAATCTTTTTCTTTTTGAAGCTCATGTAACAGATACTGTTTGTTTTTTTTTGACACTGAATCTTCATCTGCAGCTGTACAGTTTTCCCCCTGACTGATTAGAGCAGGTCATGTGAGATCTTCACCTTCAGTCTGCATGTGAATAACACACTTGACATTGTACATGATGAAGGTTTGGACTGGATCCCTGCGGACTCGGTGTGGTGATTATCTCACGGAACATGTGGAGCGTCTGTGTTCCATCAGAACAGCCGCTCGCTTTAACGTCAACATGGGATTTCTTGTTCACATTTCTTGAATTCTAATTTTCAATGCAAATTTCAACCCTGCATTAACAAAAAAGATGATCATTTATATGCAAAAATGTTGTGTCAAAAAAGTCAAATGTGTTTGTTTTGGTATTGCAGGTGAACGAGGAGACCGTGGAGAGACTGGTGCTGCAGTATCCACACATTGTGTTCAGTACAGTGATGCAGGACTGTAAGAGAACGCTGGAGCGAGCCTATCAGATGGGCTGGAGCCCCAACACATCCACAGCCTCCTAACACACACACACACACACACCTGTCCATGACGCCACTGCAGAATCAATATCATAACTATGCCGTTTATTCCGCCTTCCTTTATCAAATGACATTATGCAGCAGAAACATCAATATTATGCTAGAGCCGTTTGATTTGAACGTGAATGAATATGTTCACACGCACATTCTGACATGCAGAGCTGCATTTATTTATATTTACTAAACTCATCAGTAACATGATCAGCTCATATTTTACTCTAAAATCAAGAGAGAGAGAAATAAGAACTGGCTTTTTTTTTTTTTTTTTTGCATTGTTATTTCCCTGCCGTTCTCATTAACTGACGCATCTGGACATTTCACTTAGAAATGATTTGTTTGTTATTCTCATTATTGTCAAAGGTGATTTTCATTAGATTCTCATTACTCATTTTTACTGCAGTACGGGGGAAATACTGTGGAAGCTTGAAAACAGAAGATAATTGTGACTTTTTATCTCTGACATATTTTCTCAGAATTGCGAGTTTATATCTCACAATTCTGACTTTATAGCTCACGATTGTGAGAAAAATTCAGAACTGTGAGATAAAAAGTCACGATTCCCTTTTTTATTTTTTATTCAGTGGTGGAAATAAGCTTCCATAAAATACTGTAACAGATTATTAAATAAATATAAGACTAGTACAGATTCAACCATGATGTAGAAATTCTTCAAATTAAGTATTATTATCAGTAATATTTGCATTGCCGTAATGACAATTTGAGGGTAAATGTGCATTTAATTCACTGCAATAGATGACGTTCTTCCTCAGTGTTTCTGTCTTGTTTTCCAGCACAAATATCTAAACATTTTTAAATCAAGATACATTTACTGGAGAATAAAAATGACTGAAGATATTAAAGTTTGTATTGAGTTTGTGCTTAAAACAAGGAAAAAATATCTGCTAATAATCTTATTTTCCCTTGAATTCAGTTTATTTTGGCAAATATTTTGACCATCTCAATTTTGATGATTTATTTATTTACTTTTTCAGAAATCAAGACTTAATATCTTCAGTCATTTTGTTTCTCCAGTAAATATATCTTGGTTTAAAAATGTTTAGATATTTGTGCTGGAAAACAAGACAAAAATACTAAGCAAAAAAAAGTGTTGATAATAAAATAATGGCTTGGCTTAATTTTCTTCATGCAAAATATTTCTTGTTTCTCTCGTGATTTTGGGGTGAATTGTGGCGTCTGTCATGTTCAGTATGTTCTCGACAGGTTACGTGCGATTCTCCTCTTTAGACTTCAGTTAGTTCGTAGTTCCTTTTGAGTGCGAGTTCATTTACACACGCTACACTTTCATTAGAAATCAGTCTCTATTTCAGTGAACGTTTAGAAGTATGAAGTGAAATGCTGTCTGATCGAGTGTGAAACTCGCCGTCTAACTGCCTGACGATCATGGACGTCTCAGTTTCAGAGTGTTCCAGCAGTGAACGGCTCTCGTATGTGTTCGTGTTGTAGATCTAGACGTGAAGACGCAGGACGGGACTGTACTGCCGCGTGTTCTTGATTTCATTTGAGATGACGTCGTTTACTCTTGTGAATCTGTAACCCTGTGGTTTGGAGTTTGTTTTTGGATGTAAACTGATTTTTGTGTTCAGTTTTTTTGAGATATATCCACCATATGGAATTTTGCATAACCTGTGAATATTTGATGACTCCGGGCTGTGATGTATTAGCCTGGAGTGTAACCTGTAAGAGATGCTGAGTTTGAAGTAGAGAGGTTAGTTACGTTACTTATCTACCCGTCTTCTGCTCCATAACTTGCCTGTGATATTTTCTCATTCAGACGAGCAGGGTATTTTTATATGGTGTCCGTAGCGCTCGCACCGTCACACGTGAAGGGAGGAAGACTTTAGTTACAGCCTTGATCTTTTACTGTACTGGGGGATTTGAGTCAATTAAAAAACACGATTCTACTTCACAGGCTCCTGGTGTCATTTGAATCGAGCGAGTGTGTTTGTGAACTCCACACTTCTGAAACGGGATCTGGATCTGCTGAATTTTCTCAGGCCTGGGGTGACAGTCATTCAGCAGATTTATTAAATATTATTCTTTCAGATACCAATTAAAGCTCTGATTTACACATTTTAGCATGTTTAAATCCATCCTACAGAATTCCAGAGATTTTATCCCAAATTCAACTCAAAATGTGAAAAGTTTGTTATTTCTGTCTGGGTTATAGTAGTGTGATTTTATTTTATTTTACGTAAAATAATAATAAAAACATATTTTAGTAAAAAAGTATTCGTTCACTGATCACGTGACGAGAGTAAGGCGAGATGACCGACGAGACCATGGCGGAGGATTCGTTAACTGATCACGTGACTAGAGTAAGGCGAGATGACCGGCGAGACCATGGCGGAGGACTCGTTCACTGATCACGTGACGAGAGTAAGGCGAGATGACCGACGAGACCATGGCAGAGGACTCGTTCACTGATCATGTGACGAGAGTAAGGCGAGATGACCGACGAGACCATGGCGGAGGACTCGTTCACTGATCACATGACGAGAGTAAGGCGAGATGACCGACGAGACCATGGCAGAGGACTCGTTCACTGATCACGTGACGAGAGTAAGGCGAGATGACCGACGAGACCATGGCGGAGGATTCGTTCACTAATCACGTGACGAGAGTAAGGCGAGATGACCGACGAGACCATGGCGGAGGATTTGTTAACTGATCACGTGACGAGAGTAAGGCGAGATGACCGAGACCATGGCGGAGGATTCGTTCACTGATCACGTGACGAGAGTAAGGCGGAGGACTTGTTCACTGATCACGTGACGAGAGTAAGGCGGAGGACTTGTTCACTGATCACATGACGAGAGTAAGGCGAGATGACCGACGAGACCATGGCGGAGGATTCGTTCACTGATCACGTGACGAGAGTAAGGCGAGATGACCGACGAGACCATGGCGGAGGATTCGTTCACTGATCACGTGACGAGAGTAAGGCGGAGGACTTGTTCACTGATCACGTGACGAGAGTAAGGCGGAGGACTTGTTCACTGATCACGTGACGAGAGTAAGGCGAGATGACTGACGAGACCATGGCAGAGGACTCGTTCACTGATCACGTGACGAGAGTAAGGCGAGATGACCGACGAGACCATGGCTGAGGATTCGTTCACTGATCACATGACGAGAGTAAGGCGAGATGACCGACGAGACCATGGCGGAGGATTCGTTCACTGATCACGTGACGAGAGTAAGGCGAGATGACCGACGAGACCATGGCGGAGGACTCGTTCACTGATCACGTGACGAGAGTAAGGCGAGATGACCGACGAGACCATGGCTGAGGATTCGTTCACTGATCACATGACGAGAGTAAGGCGAGATGACCGACGAGACCATGGCGGAGGACTCGTTCACTGATCACGTGACGAGAGTAAGGCGAGATGACCGACGAGACCATGGCAGAGGACTCGTTCACTGATCACGTGACGAGAGTAAGGCGAGATGACCGACGAGACCATGGCGGAGGATTCGTTCACTAATCACGTGACGAGAGTAAGGCGAGATGACCGACGAGACCATGGCGGAGGATTCGTTCACTGATCACGTGACGAGAGTAAGGCGAGATGACCGACGAGACCATGGCGGAGGATTTGTTAACTGATCACGTGACGAGAGTAAGGCGAGATGACCGAGACCATGGCGGAGGATTCGTTCACTGATCACGTGACGAGAGTAAGGCGGAGGACTTGTTCACTGATCACGTGACGAGAGTAAGGCGGAGGACTTGTTCACTGATCACATGACGAGAGTAAGGCGAGATGACCGACGAGACCATGGCGGAGGATTCGTTCACTGATCACGTGACGAGAGTAAGGCGGAGGACTTGTTCACTGATCACGTGACGAGAGTAAGGCGGAGGACTTGTTCACTGATCACATGACGAGAGTAAGGCGAGATGACCGACGAGACCATGGCGGAGGATTCGTTCACTGATCACGTGACGAGAGTAAGGCGGAGGACTTGTTCACTGATCACGTGACGAGAGTAAGGCGGAGGACTTGTTCACTGATCACATGACGAGAGTAAGGCGAGATGACCGACGAGACCATGGCGGAGGATTTGTTAACTGATCACGTGACGAGAGTAAGGCGAGATGACCGAGACCATGGCGGAGGATTCGTTCACTGATCACGTGACGAGAGTAAGGCGAGATGACCGACGAGACCATGGCGGAGGATTCGTTCACTAATCACGTGACGAGAGTAAGGCGAGATGACCGACGAGACCATGGCGGAGGATTTGTTAACTGATCACGTGACGAGAGTAAGGCGAGATGACCGAGACCATGGCGGAGGATTCGTTCACTGATCACGTGACGAGAGTAAGGCGGAGGACTTGTTCACTGATCACGTGACGAGAGTAAGGCGGAGGACTTGTTCACTGATCACATGACGAGAGTAAGGCGAGATGACCGACAAGACCATGGCGGAGGATTCGTTCACTAATCTCGTGACGAGAGTAAGGCGAGATGACCGACGAGACCATGGCGGAGGATTCGTTCACTGATCACGTGACGAGAGTAAGGCGAGATGACTGACGAGACCATGGCAGAGGACTCGTTCACTGATCACGTGACGAGAGTAAGGCGAGATGACCGACGAGACCACGGCGAAGGATTCGTTGCACAACAGAGCCTAAGCATCTGATAAATGTCTTCTCAGAACCGCCACTCCTTATTCAATTGCGGAAGGAAAACGCGAGTGTGCATTCAGATGCGATTTCAATACCCCGCATTTTGAAAGCGGCTCCCTGATGCATGCAAATATCTCAGCGATCTCAGGCTGGGCTGGGCAGTTGTAACACTCTCTCAGCTCGCTATCATGATTGAAGAAAAATTTGGTCTCTGTTTGCACTTTGAATATTGAGAGAGTACTTTGATTATGGTTGCACTTATTGTTTGCACTTAATAAGACTAAGAGAAAACGTTCATTTTTATTTATACTGTTTTTATTTCTATGATCAATTTGTGGAAAGGAGTTCAGTTAGGAGGTCAAAACTTCATAATTCATGTACAGTAAGAAATCATACAGGAGAGAAGCCAGTCAGTTTGTGGCAAAACCTTTTTACAGTGGTTGAGTATTGTTTTCTTTTACTGCATATGACAATTCATACTCAGATAGTAGAACTGAAATTATATTTATTACAAGATGATTAGTTAAAACATTTCAAAATGCACCTGCAGACTATTTTAATCATTTATTTTGTTATTGAGGATTTCTTAAAAATACTGTCTAAAAATCTTCTCGTCTCATCTTGTGAGCTTTCTCGTCACACCCCTGATATATAATGATATAAATATGTATGTAAATAAATATTTTCATATATAAACATTTTCTGTGCATATGAAGCTGTTTTTATTTTTATTTTTTTAATTAATTAATTTATTATGTTTTTATTTTGTTTTTATTATGTCTTTTATGTCCAAATTCAACTCAAAATGTGAAAAGTTTGCCATTTCTCTCTGGGTTATAGTAGTGTGATTTTATTTTATTTTACCACATATATACATATATATATGACAAATATATGTGTGTAATTATATAACACTTTTATATATATATAAACGTTTTCTGTGGATATAAAGGTTTTTTTATTAATTTGTTGTTTTTATTTTTCTTGTTTATCTATTTTTGATGGCGAACAAGGAGTTGACTACGTCATTAAGAAACATGATGGTATTACCTTTTTTGTCTTCTGACAGGCTTTGAAATAGTGTCATGTAAATACAATGAATATTATAATCATTATGATATTATTATTTTAAAAAATATGTCTAAGTACTAAGTTTAAATGTATTAGTGTTAATCATTTCAGTCAAACTAAATGAAAGAAATATTGCCATGGCAAGAAGTTTAATTTTAATAAGTATATTTTTTAATGGTTTTGGTTTTAGTTTTAGTTAACGGTAATAACCCTGCTGACGGAGTAAGTACCCTGGTATAGGCGTCTGACAGCATCATGATACTGCGGTTTTGTATTCCAGGTGTGTTTCTGCTGAACACTGTAATCAGAATAATTGTGTGTGTGTGTGTGTGTGTGTGTGTGTGGAGTGTCTGTGCGTTTTTGTGTTTGATGGGAGAATCAGAAGAGCTTAAGAGACTCTGAATCCTCTTATATGAGCTTCAGATGCTGGAGGTCAGAGCGACAGAAACCGGTACATCAGACTCCCTATAAGATCACAGGCACTATCTATGGGAAATGCATTTCATGCTTCGCAGGGTTAATTTCAGTGCTGCATTTATTTTCTTCAATTTATGATGCATGAAGATGAAATGCTAAAAGAATAAACGTGTCCAACTTGTATTTCACCTCAAAAGAATTTCCTCATGAAGGCTTTAAAGACTGTGATCTGTACGGTTTGACTGACAATATTCAATATTGATTAAGCTGTTGATCCATTTCAAGTCCATTTTGGCGTTATCTGTGAAGGTTGAAAGCGTCTGTTTGACATCTGATGAAAAAACGGCCTTCAAAAGCCACTCAAGTAATTAATCTCTAAATATTCATGTGGTCATTAAACTCTGAACGGGTTTGACCGCAGCGGCCGGAAAGGACGTTTGTCCTGCTGGTTTGGAAGAACATCTGAAAGCGCTTCCGTCGTGAATTGTGATCGGAGGAAACTTTCAGAAAGTACAGTGCTGGAAATACCAGGTTACATTTGAACATCTCGTTTTGCAGTGTGTGCATTAACCAAAGTGTTACTGGTTCTTCTCAATAACTTTGTTTTCCTCAGACTCCGTTGATGTGTGGAGATGTGAACTCCTCCTGATGATGTTATTGTAAGCGATCACCATTTTGTCATCTGGGTTTAATACACACGTCGTTCCTGAAGGCCAAATTGAGGGCTTTCAGAAATCTAGTTAGCTTTGTTTACCGACCTTTCCACCAGTCCGAGCGTCTCGTCACCAGACACGCGTCGTCAACAGAAGCGTACGCTGCATCTCCACACGAACATCAATATACGTCTGACCTTCTGTGTGTCTCAATGAATCTTCTGACTCGCACAGATTTCTTTAGTGGTTTTATATCTGCTCTATGATGAATTCCAGGTCTTGTTTTCCACTAAAAATATCTAAACTTTCTTAAATCAAGAAGCAAAATGATTTCAGATATTGAATCTTGTTTCCTGAAAAATACAAAATTAAGCAAATTTATGCTTAAAACAAGAACAACGGGGTCAGAAAAATAATCTTGTTTTCCCTTTGAATTAAGTTTATTTTTCTGGCCCCACTGGAAGATATTTTTTACAGCACAAACTCACTTAAATTTGACCGATTGTTCCGAAAACAACTCTTAATATCTTCAGTCATTTTGCTTCTCCAGTAAATGTATCTTGATTTAAGAATGTTTAGATGTTTGTGCTGGAAAACAAGACAGAAACACTGAGGAAGAAAATCTTTTTTTGCCGAGTGAAAGTATGTGTATTGTGGGCCGCAGCTTTCTTACTCAGGTTTTGTAAGCTGTTCTTGGAATGTGAGGAATGTTTTCCAGCCATTTTTCTGGTCGTGTCATGTGTTTTTCTTTGGTTCACATACTGTAAATGTGCTCTCAGTGCTGTATTTTCAGACCGACCTGTTTTGCTCTGGCTCAACTTCTCGACTCTAATGGATGTTCCCTCAAATTCACCTCTGACTTCAGCAAAACCAGACTTTTCCCGCAGCCCTGGAAATCCCGTCCATCAGTGTCTGGACTCCGGGATTCAACCGCCGAACAGAAACAAGCGTCTGTCTTTTCTCTCTATGTGTACTCGTGTTTCATACGGTCCGATGACAAAACACAGGAGCTCATAGACGTGAGGACGATGAGGCTTTTGAACTGATTTTTATAGCTGTGTATTTGATGATCAAGAGTAACATTTATAATAAATTAAATCATATTTCTTGCTTGACTTACAGATTCAGCGGCTCTCAGGTGTGCAACCTGAAAATGAGTCTCTGTTCTGAAGGAGAAAAATGTTAAATGTAAAGTTTGACGTAGTTTTAAAGTTTGATGATCAGATAGATGGATAGAATGACAAAACAAAGCATGCATTGTCAGCATGTCATCATGTCACTAGCATGATTTAGCATGTTTCTAACATGTTTTAGCACATTGCCAACATGTTTTAACATGTTGCTAGCCTGATTTAACATGTTGTTAACAAATTAGCACATTGGTAACGTGTTTCTAGCATAAATTTGCACAAAGCTAGTATGTATACCATGTTGTTATCACATTGCTAACATGTTAGCATGTTTTTAGTATGATTTAACACATTGCTACATGTTTTAGCACATTGCTAGCATGCTTTAACATGTTGGTAGCATGTTTCTAACATAAATTAACACATTGACAACATGTTTTCACATGTTGCTAGCCTGATTTAGCATGTTGTTATCATTGTTAGTGTGTTTCTGACATAAATTTGCATATAGCTAGTATGTTTTACCATATTGCTATAGCATTGCTAATATATGTTATCATGTTGCTAGCACAAATTAATGTTTTTAACATGATTTAACACATTGCTAACATAAATTAGCATGTTGCTGACATGTTTTAGCACATTGCTAGCATGAATTAGCATGTTAACATGTTTTAACACATTGTTAACATGAATTAGCATGTTGCTAACATGTTTTAACACATTGCTAGCATGAATTAGCATGTTGCTAACATGTTTTATCATATTGCTAGCATGAATTAGCATGTTGCTAACATGTTTTAACACATTGTTAACGTGAATTAGC
>CM074446.1:30820995-30875995 GCA_037101425.1 Elopichthys bambusa | reverse complement strand
CAAGACATCTGTGTGAGTCTGAAGCAGGTCGTCTGATAATATCAGCTCTTAATGAATGTTAACCCATCAGGATCAAACACATATATATGTATATATATATATAGAGAGAGAGAGAGAGAGAGAGAGGGGAATTGGTTAATTAGTCAGCAATTTAAAAGTTTTATGCGTCTGTTTTTTATTCCTGCCCTGTCAAACTTAAATATTCTCACGATTGATTTCTAAATGCTCATCTGAACTCGGCATTGCTTTTGAAATGTGCTGAATTAATATTCAGGTGAAAGGATGCAGCTCGTATTTCACTCTCATCTGACTTTAATCATTTGAAAACAAATCTCTGTGTCCAGACTGAGCTCTATTATAGTGATGAGAATGGGATTCAGCCTTTTCCCATTATAGTAATGGAAACAGAGGATGGATGTGCTTGATTAAACATCCTAAAAATAACTTTATTTTCTTTTGGCTAAATATTGATCATTTATTTCTTCAGGTTTTGGGGTGAAATATGACCTGGACATGTGAGATTCACAAATTCAGCCATTTGCAGAATGTGTCTGTGAAGTTTCAGCTCAAAATACCCCACAGATCATTTATTATAGCTTGTCAAATTTGCCCCTATTTGGGTGAGAACAAAAAAATGCAGTTTTTGTGTGTGTCCCTTTAAATGCAAATGAGCTGCTGCTCCCCGCCCCCTTTCCAGAAGAGGGCGGAGCTTTAACAGCTCACGCTTCAGTTGCTCAACAACAACAAAGCTGGAGAATCTCACGCAGACAAAATGACGAAAGTTTTCAGCCTTACATTGTTCAAACCGGAGTCGACACTGATGGAGAGACTCAGGAAGAAGTTACAACTTTTAGACGTTTCTGAATGTTTAGTGGATAAATGTATGTAGTTGCTGTGGAGTTGATTCAACTCATCCACTAGCATGTGACGTCATGTTCATCTTTTGTGTTGAATTGAGCCTCGTTTGAGTCGGCGTAAAATGACGGCATTTACAACAACAACTCTTCCTATTCTCTAAAGCAGCCCAGCATGGCCCCGCCCCCTTTGTTGCATGTTCTCGGGGGCGGGGTTTATGTAAATTGTAGGGTTTGTGATGTCACTAACCCAGGAAGAAGCTCATTGTAGTCCCTACCAGCCGTTTAAAAAGTGATTTCTGTAAAAGAAAATATCTCTCTTTGCATTAAACTTTTATTTAAGCTCAAACAGCAACATTACACACTAACTAAAGTTAAAAAAATCAAATCATCAAATCAAGGACCCCTGTAAAATGACAAAATCATGAATCAGAGTTCATAAGTAGCTTTGTTAAATTTTGAGATGACTTGTTCTTTTTCACTTTCACAAACTGTACATTTAATAACACCATCAATGTTGCAGAGTTCATCAATTATGAAAAATTGAGTTTACATTTGGTGTCAATTCAGCTCAATTCAGTTCAATGTCGATTCAGTTTAGTTCAGTGTCATTAATCTAATCCGATAGTGTCAGAGTAGTTCAATTCTCAACTCAACATGCATTCTGGGAAATGAAGTCCTTCAGTCTTTCTGTAAGGCCTAGTTATGAGAATTTCTTTGAATTTCAATTATTTTTAAACTCAAAGCATGCATGCTCTTTTTTTGCATTAATAGTTAAAAGCACATCTTTGAGCATGATTGAAGAGACTCTCGAAGCTTCAAGATGTTGAATAACAACCACTGAATTCACAAATGAAAGATTGCATCACACACTAAAAAATGCTGGATTAAAAACAACCCAAGTTGGGCTGACCCAGCGATTGGGTTGTTTTAACCCAGCGAATGGGCTGTTTTAACCCAGCGATTGGGTTGATTTAACCTAGCGAATGGCTTGTTTTAACCCAGCGAATGGGCTGTTTTAACCCAGCGATTGGGTTGATTTAACCCAGCGAATGGCTTGTTTTAACCCAGCGATTGGGTTGATTTAACCCAGCGAATGGCTTGTTTTAACCCAGCGGATTGGGTTGATTTAACCCAGCGGATTGGGTTGATTTAACCCAGCGAATGGGTTGCTTTAACAAAGTGATTGGGTTGTTTTAACCCAGCAATTGGGTTGTTTTAATCCATTGAATGGGTTGATTTAACAATAATTTACTATAAAATGACATAATGTCCTGTTAGATCTATTACAGTTTTCCACCTTATAAAGGGAACTTATTCCTAGCCAATTTTATAGTATAATTTTTAGTCTTTTGCCATTTAAATTAAATTATTTTTTACAGTAAAAAGTTCAGTTGCTGCCTTAAATGTTTAAGTATAATACAATATTCTGTACAAGTCATTTAAGCTCTTTTTTTTGTGTCTAGTTGAATCATGTATAGCTTAAAAAAAAAAAGTTGAAATTGGTTATATTACTTTGATGAGTTAAAGTAATGGAAAAACATACAGTATGTTGCCATGACTTGAGTATTTTACAGTGCTAAAAAATGCTGGGTTAAAAACAACCCAAATTGGATTGAAAATGGACAAACCCAGCGATTGGGTTGTTTTAATTAACCCAAATTTTCTTTAACTCAACTATTGTTGAAAAATTACTGTATTTCTTGCTTAAAATGAACCCAAAGTATGTTGGAAATTAACATTTATTAATACGTTTAATGATTAATAATTACACAATATACATTTATTAAATTGCTTAATAATAAATGTTCACCTTTTGATCATTATTTTTGCCTCTAGTAATTATGTGCCTGATTTTTAATTTCCAACCTATTTTGGGTTCATTTTAAGCCAGACATATAGTCATTTTTAATCAATAGTTGAGTTAAATAAAACTGCCCAGCAGGTTGGGTCAAACATCAAACCCAACCATTGGGTTTGTCCATTTTCAACCCAACTTTAGCACATCTCTGCATGACCAAACACTATATTTTCTTCTGAAAATGTCAAAATCTGCTTTCTATACTCGTCTTTCTTTGTTTTCAGCCTGTGAGCTCAACTCTGTGTGTGACTCTGCACTCATTTGAAAAGGAAAAATGTGTGTTTGTGCGCGAGAGAAAGACTCGGATCTATTAAAGCAGATGGTGAACATCAAACCAGCCGTCTGTCTCTAAACGCTCGTCCATCCCTTTTATCCAATTGATTCCTCCAGCCCTGTTAAACAGCTCAGGTTTGTGTCATGTTAAAGCTTTTGTTCAAACACACGCATTTCTGTGCTTCTTTTGTGCGTTTCAGAGTCTCAAGCAAAAGGAAATCCACTGTTTCATGAGTTCAGAGCATCAGCTGCTCATGTTGAAGATGAATCGCTCAGTTAAACACAACGTCTGTATGTACAAATCCTCGGATGCTGTAAATGAAAAGCTCGGGCGTCGGCCGTCAATACATGATTTATCCGTTCACTATAAGATGCAAAACACGATCAATGTGTTCACATCTGACAGAGCTATCGATCTGATGTTTCAATAAAAGCTTATTTCAATCATTGAATCAAATCTCAGAGAGTCGTCTGGCCTGTCTAATGAAACAAGTCCTTTCTGCTCGTATTGATCACCAGGAATCTTAATTTTTTTGTGTTCCAGTAAATATAGGCCTATATATAGACCCGGTTTGATGTTTAAAATGTGTCCCGTAAAGGTAAAGGCAAGTGGAAAATGGATGGCGGCTCTTAGTTCAGTAAGTGGACAGGCATTTGGCCATCGTTCTGTTTCTGAAATGCGACGTCGTATAAAACCGAGCCCTTATTTCTGCTGCAACCCTAGACGTGGTTTTATGTCGTTTGAGCCAATCATTGTACACAAGAAAATACTCTCCGGCTTTTATGGAGGACGGAGCGGCGGGTCGAGCCGCAGTCAATTGTGTAGCAATTTCCCGTCGGCGGAACCTGCAGCCGCCCTTAATTCGACAACAGCTTGAGGCGACGAGAATGCGCCACAATCCCATATTTTAGCTGTAATGTGATTTCCTGTTCCTGCTGTTTCCTGATGTCCTGCAACATCTGAGCTATAACCAACACCCTCATCATCATCATCTCGTTCTGCTGTTTATATGCAAACGTAGATCATGTCATCAGGAATAAACGCTTGTTTTCTTCTCTCGGCACAGCAGGAGTTTCCTTCACTCGGAGCTTTTGTTTGTCGTATGAACGACCTCAGAGGTGATCGCAGCTCTGGAAACATCTCACACTCCTGATACGCAGGAGCTCAAATCAAACCAGCACACATTCCCGTCTCAGGACGGACGCGCAGCTGTGTTTATGACCGCGGTGCTTTTTGCTAAAGGCATCATCTAAGAGGCCCAAACAGACACTCGTTTAATGTGTCAAGCTCACATTCTTCAGGAGAGCTGAAATGTCTTGGAAGGCGGTTTCTCACAGCAGCGGAATGTGAGGCGGTCGAGCTTGAGCTTGAGTATAAAAACACCAACAGACCTGTGTTATTTTACTATTTATATACTATTATACACTCTAGAAAATGCTGGGTAAAAACAACCCAAGTTGGGTTGAAAATGGACAAACACAGCAATTGGGTTGTTTTAACCAAGCAGTTGTGTTGAATGTTTGTTTTTATCCAACTCAAATATTGTTTAAAAATTACTGCATTGCTTTATTTATAATTTCCAACCTATTTTTGGGTTCATTTTAAGAGTCATTTTTAATCAATAGTTGAGTTAAATAAAACTGCACAGCAGGTTGGGTCAAACATGTAATATTTATTCATATTTTGAATAAACTTTATATTTTTACTAGTATACATTTTAATTTTAGTTTAACTTTGTCGTTTTGTGCTTTTGTCATTTTTATTACTTTTAAAAAAATTTCTAGCTTATTTTATTTTATTTCAATTTTATTTTCATTTGTCGTTTTAGTACTTTGACTGTATATTTTATTATATTCATTTATATTTTACTCTAACTTAAAGTACCAAAACCAGTTTTAATAGTTTTATTTTTAGTTAACAGTAACAACACTGCTCTATGGAAGCTTGTTTCCGCCATGAAATAAAAAATAAAAAAGGTAATTATCTCACAATTCTGACTTTATCACACCATTTATAACTTGTAATTCTGACTTTATAACTCGCAATTCTGACTTTATATCTCGCAATTCTGACTTTATATCTCACAATTCTGACTTTATATCTCACAATTCTGACTTTGTCATGCAATTCTGACTTTATATCATGCAATTCTGACTTTATAACTCGCAATTCTGACTTTATATCACGCAATTCTGACTTTATAACTCGCAATTCTGACTTTATAACTCGCAATTCTGACTTTATAACTTGCAATTCTGACTTTATATCACGCGATTCTGACTTTATAACTCGCAATTCTGACTTTATATCACGCAATTCTGACTTTATATCACGCAATTCTGACTTTATAACTCCCAATTCTGACTTTATAACTTGCAATTCTGACTTTATGACTCGCAATTCTGACTTTATAACTCGCAATTCTGACTTTATAACTTGCAATTCTGACTTTATATCACGCAATTCTGACTTTATAACTCGCAATTCTGACTTTATATCACGCAATTCTGACTTTATAACTCGCAATTCTGACTTTATATCACGCAATTCTGACTTTATAACTCGCAATTCTGACTTTATAACTTGCAATTCTGACTTTATATCACGCAATTCTGACTTTATATCACGCAATTCTGACTTTATAACTCGCAATTCTGACTTTATATCACGCAATTCTGACTTTATAACTCGCAATTCTGACTTTATAACTCCCAATTCTGACTTTATATCATGCAATTCTGACTTTATAACTCGCAATTCTGACTTTATATCACGCAATTCTGACTTTATAACTCGCAATTCTGACTTTATAACTCGCAATTCTGACTTTATATCACGCAATTCTGACTTTATAACTCGCAATTCTGACTTTATATCACACAATTCTGACTTTATAACTTGCAGTTCTGACTTTATATCTAGCAATTCTGACTTTATATCTCGCTATTTTGACTTTATAACACGTAATTCTGACTTTATAACTCGCGATTCTGACTTTATATCACGCAATTCTGACTTTATAACTTGCAATTCTGACTTTATATCACGCAATTCTGACTTTATAACTCGCAATTCTGACTTTATATCACGCAATTCTGACTTTATAACTTGCAATTCTGACTTTATATCACGCAATTCTGACTTTATAACTTGCAATTCTGACTATATCACGCAATTCTGACTTTATATCTCACTATTTTGACTTTATAACACGTAATTCTGACTTTATAACTCACAATTCTGACTTTATATCACGTAATTCTGACTTTATATCATTCAATTCTGACTTTATAACTCGCAATTCCGACTTTATATCATGCAATTCTGACTTTATATCTCGCTATTCTGACTATATATCTCGCAATTCTGACTTTATATCATTCAATTCTGACTTTGTAACTCGCAATTCTGACTTTATAATTCGCTATTCTTACTTTAAATCACACAATTCTGACTTTATATCTCGCTATTCTGACTTTATATCACGTAATTCTGACTTTAAAACTGTCAGAACTATTTAAAAATAGTTTAATTCTTAAGTCAAAATTGGTAGATAAAAAGTCGCAATTACCTTTTTTTTTATTTAGTGATGGAAATAAGCTTCCATACTGGTCAGCATTAACAGGCTACACCATTTATATTGTGAATGTAAGCAGCCATTTTCATTCGTTTTTAAAATCTTTTTCTTATTTTTATTTCCATTTTAGCTTTAATACACTGAACAAAATTATAAATGCAACACTTTTGTTTTTGCCCCCATTTTTCATGAGCTGAACTCAAAGAATTTTTCTATGTACACAAAAGGCCTATTTCTCTCAAATATTGTTCACAAATCTGTCTAAATCTGTGTTAGTGAGCACTTCTCCTTTGCCGAGATAATCCATCCACCTCACAGGTGTGGCATATCAAGATGCTGATTAGACAGCATGATTATTGCACAGGTGTGCCTTAGGCTGGCCACAATAAAAGGCCACTCTAAAATGTGCAGTTTTATCACACAGCACAATGTTTGGCACTTTGGAGAAGTGTTCTCTTCATGGATGAATCTCGGTTTTCACTGTAAGGGAAGATGGCAGACAGCGTGTATGTGCGTCGTGTGGGTGAGCGGTTTGCTGATGTCAACGTTGTGGATCGAGTGGCCCATAGTGGAGGTAGGGTTATGCTACGGGCAGGCGTATGTTATGGACAACGAACACAGGTGCATTTTATTGGTGGCATTTTGAATGCACAGAGATACCGTGACGAGATCCTGAGGCCCATTGTTATGCCATTCATCCACGACCATCACCTCATGTTGCAGCATGATAATGCACAGACCCATGTTGCAAGGATCTGTGCAAAATTCCTGGAAGCTAAAAACATCCCAGTTCTTGCATGGCCAGCATACTCACCGGACATGTCACCCATTGAGCATGCTCTGGATTGGTGTATATGACAGCGTGTTCCAGTTCCTGCTAATATCCAGCAACTTCGCACAGCCATTGAAGAGGAGTGGACCAACATTCCACAGGCCACAATCAACAACCTGATCAACTCTATGTGAAGGAGATGTGTTGCACTGCGTGAGGCAAATGGTGGTCACACCAGATACTGACTGGTTTTCGGACCCCCCGGACCCCCCCCAATACAGTAAAACTGCACATTTTAGAGTGGCCTTTTATTGTGGCCAGCCTAAGGCCCACTTGTGCAATAATCATGCTGTCTAATCAGCATCTTGATATGCCACACCTGTGAGGTGGATGGATTATCTCGGCAAAGGAGAAGTGCTCACTAACACAAGATTTGTGAACAATATTTCAG
This sequence comes from Elopichthys bambusa, assembly GCA_037101425.1. Taxonomy (NCBI): domain Eukaryota; kingdom Metazoa; phylum Chordata; class Actinopteri; order Cypriniformes; family Xenocyprididae; genus Elopichthys; species Elopichthys bambusa. The sequence goes on along the minus strand of CM074446.1, from coordinate 30,868,206 downwards.
AGAAATAGGCCTTTTGTGTACATAGAAAAAGTCTTAGACCTTTGAGTTCAGCTCATGAAAAATTGGGGCAAAAACAAGTGTTGCGTTTATAATTTTGTTTAGTGTAATTTTAGTACTTCAATTTAAATGTAGTTAGTTGCCAAGGCAACATTTAAAATTTTTATTTTGTTTCAGGCTTTCATTTTTCTAATATTTATAATTTATTTTATTTCAGCTTCATTTCAATTACAGAAAATAGTTTTAGAACAGCATGCAGAACAAGCCGGATCCGAATCTGCTCCTATTTTATACCAACACCCTCCTCATACGCCTCTAAAAAAAATGTATGACCTATGCATTTGTTTTATGAAATATCAATATAAATATAGCTGCAAGCTATAGATGTAGCCAAGCATGGCCTACATTCTAGTATGCTAACACTATGACTTAAAGGTCAACTGAGGTACATTATGATGAATGTGGAAATTAAATAAATAAACAAACCAAGTATTTTATTTTGTGTTGTTAACAAAAATATTCATCCTCCATTTTTGTGCAGGTCATAAGGGATTTTTTCCCATAACCTATAGCCTGAAATCACATTGAAACATTGATTATTGTAAATGCATGAATTTCACCATCGTGTTGATTGGTTACAACACATTTTTCATTTCTCTTTAATTCCCAAACAATGCAACAGAACTAGATCACACTGCTTGCAATGAATCTGTTGGTTTTAGTGGGACTGAGGTAGTTTTGTCACCATTTGCTAGTGTTGTGTCCTATCGTTGATCAAAGACAAAAACACTGAAAATATGTGCTTCTGAAAACATTTTAGTGGCCAAAAACTCTGGAAAACATGGGGTGTGAAAAGTAGATGTTGAGGGTTATGAGTGTATTCACTTCACGCGTTTTCTCTGATCCGATCAGGAAAATACTAGTTGTAAACGCCCCCCAAAACACATTAAAATCCGATTGCGCAAACCACTTCAGGTGGTTTAAAAGTAGTGAGACTAAATGATCTTACAGTGCTGATGCCACTCGCTCTCTTCTATCAAATAAATAAACTAATGATAAATAAAATGCAGGTCATATCTGTTGCTTCCAGGGATGTGAACTCTGTTGAATTTGCAAAAAGTGCGGGAATTGAAGTTCAGACTTACTTACAGATGTAAGTTTGTTTTAGTTACAGATGTTCGTTTTGCGGAGACACATTTATGTGATTGAAATGCTTAATTGATTTAACATATCTTTCTGGGAAAACATTTTCTGTAGAATTAGAAAATTTTCCATCCTCTTCTGCTCTAATGAAGTGTGGGGTTCCCCAAGGATCGATATTGGGTCCAGTCTTATTTTCTGTTTACATGCTTCCATTGGCTGATATTTGTCAGAAACATAATGTATATTATCATCTATATGATGATGATACTCAGCTTTATCTCCCTATAAAATCTGACTAAAGTACGGTGAATGGGTTTTAGTGCTTGTACATTTTAAAGAAGTAAGAAATCTTGGTAACACTTTAGTATAGGGAACACGAATAAACTACGACTTTTCCCTCAATAAACTCATAATTTACTGCTTATTAATAGATAGAGAGGTAGTTAAGAATGTAGAATAAGGTCATGCAAAATAAGGCATTAATATGTGCTTAATAACTAATAAATATTCTAGTAATATGCATGCTAATAAGCAGCTAGTTAAAAGACCCTAAAATAAAGTGTTACCGAAATCTTCTAGAATAGTGTAAAATGTTTTGATTTTCTTGATTTTCTAACTTCACATCATTTCCAAACAAGTTTCTGTTTCAGTAACCTTTTCCCTTTCACACCCTTCAGCTCTCCGCAAACACTGTTTGTCCTGCGAACGGATGGAAAATTGCCTCTGACCCAAACAATCACATTAGAGCCATTATAAAGTGATTGAGAGAGGATCAGACCGTCCTCCAAAGTACATACATATTTAATTTCTCCACACACACCATCAAAAACTCAAATGATGGAATAATGTTTGTGTCTAGTCTTCCGGTAATAGAAGACAAACCGGCGGATCGGCTGGACAAGAGCGTTGCGGTCAAACGTCCCTTGTTCTGGTGGCAGATTTTGGCGAGAATTCTTCAGTTGAAGTTTTCAGAGATTGTTTTTCTTTCTGATATTGAAATGATAAATGATTCTCTGAATGACTCTCACCATGATCTGAGCCTTCAGTACTATTCCTCATTAGTTAGGGTTAGTGATTTTACCAAGCCCCTAACAGTCATCATTGCTTTGTACCAATGTTAGTTTTTGCTTAGTCTTATGTAACGTTATTACTTTGAGTTTGATGAACTTAAACCATTTAAGGCAATCAGTTTCCTCAAACCATTTTAAGTAGCTATATAGTTGTTAAGATGGCAAAAGATTTTGTCTGTGGGGAATTGATTGGATGGTTGTGGTTTGCTATTGGTGGATCTCATGTGAGTGACAGGTTGACAGATATTCTGATTCAAGATTACCAGAAACATGAATTTACACAAATAATGATGTGCACCGATAAATCATTTAAAATAAATACTGCAGCATTCCATAAAACATTAAGAATGGTCCATTTTGATTTCCTGCCTATCCAAGCCTGAATACAGGCTTTATTGAAACTGTCTCCATGCAGCGGCTCAGTCTCTAAGATAATGGAGTTTAGTGACTCGTAGTCCAGCTGTAATCTCATAGATGAGAGTGACTGAAACTGTCACTGCGGAACGAGAGAGAGACACGATGAGGGGAGAAATGCAATATCGCTGAGAGACAGAGCAGTTAAAGGCCAATTTGTGTGTCCAGAGCTGGAGGAGGTGACCACTGCATCTACTGATGGAGGCATTTAAGAGGAGTTTTCACCATCCTCCATTACAGGCAAATCACACAGACTGATATTATATTTATATTATTCAGCAAAAACATGCATTTACCATGTGCATTAATAGTATTTAAAGTTATAAAAAGGAAAATGTGAATGTGGTGTTTATCAGGGTTAAACTCACTGTCATGAGCGCTGTTGGTAAAAGGAGTCTATTTCAAGATTTAAGGTAAAACAATTTTGTCACTGTGAAATCAAAATGAACAATTCTTATTTTTTTTATGGAACACTGCAGTATTTATTATAAATGATTCATCCGTGCGGCACATCATTATTGTGTTATAGGGGTTATGAAGTGCTTTGTTTTATTGTTTTATAATGTTTCCTGTGGTGCACTTATAATGTTTGTATGCTTTTTACATCAAAAATTGTCATAATTTAGAAATAAAAGGCATTTTACCTACCCTGATTTTAGGCTCTGATTTGAACGCTCTGTTTTAAGGGGCGTGTCTCTGTGAGACTTCAGTGTAAACACCCACTGCTGTGATTGGCTGATATCTTTGCATATGAAATAGCTAAGTATTACTCTCTCTTTTAGCACATTTTTTTTACTATTACAGCTCTCAAGGTTAACTAATCGTGAAAATCATTACTTTTAGATCTATGGCATTATGTTTAGATGGTGGCATAAAGGTTGCAGTGATGAACATTGTAGTCGATGTTGTTGAGCTCGTGAAAGCAGTGATCTCGTCTCGTCAACTCAATTTCTGCACACTAACGAATGCTTTCATCATAACTAACAGTGCAAACGCGATGTAACTAAGAGATTCGTTGAATAAAATGAGAGTTTTGTTTGATTGACAGTTCAAGCGATTGTAAAGGGAGCGTTCTTTGATCGCTTTCTATATATAATTTAATCACCGTTTAAATAACAGATTATTTTCATCCTACTAAGAGAAACAAGGTGAAGTTGAGCGTTTAGTCACTGGTTTGATTTACTGACAAAGATCATGTGACTGTACATGAATCATTAACATCAGATCAGGCATCAGAATTAACACAGTTACTCACATGTTGTTGCATTACTGTCGAGTCCATATCGTAAAAGTCTGTTTGTGTCGAAATGCGATTGACAGTAAAATGTACCGAATACAAATAAATAAAGCTCAACTGAGACTAAATAAATAATCATATTCCTAGCATTAGGATGCTTTGAAAGGTAATGTTATTTTAGTCCTGTATCGCTCTTCTCTCCTCATCATCTCATTAACACACCAGTGGGCGGGGCTAACGCTGCAATGATGAAGTAGGCGTTGATTTCTTCTGTGGAGGCGGAGTTTCACCTATCTATAGGGCACATTCGGGGATGAGTCATTCGCTGGACCTTGGTGTCATTAAAAGCTTTTATTGGACTAACAAGGAAGTTTTCAGTTCTGAAACTTACAGGATATTCTTATAGTACGATGACCTCTTATATATCAAAAGCTTAAGGAAAAGTTGATTTCTCAATTCATGACCCCTTTAAATTCATGTTCCTCATAATCTTGAATCAGAGTATCTTCCCCTCCCTCTTGCAGTGACATCTCTACTCTTCTCTGATGATGAAGGAGGGGCAACCTGTCACTCACATGAGATCCACCAATAGCAAACCACAACTATCCAATCAATACCCCACAGACAAAATCAAGCCCCGCCCTACATTTGTTCTTGTTTGTGGAGCAGTTTCATTTGGATATACGACACAATAAGGAAGAAAAGACTAGCGCAACTTCCGTTTCATGACGACTTTAAGAGTATTTTTACACTGCATGAAACTGTAGGTAATTGGCAATTATAGCTGAAATAAAGTAAGTTTACTTTTATTTCAGTTAATGTTTATTTTATTTCAAGTAATTTTTTTTATTTTTAAAAGTGCAATAACATAACTGAGTCTGTGTATGAATATCTTAACCTTGTTTTAATTTTCCAGTTTTCCTCATTATAGGAAACACATAAACACAGATGTGTGTTTCATCAGTGTGTCGACGAGCTGAATAACAAGAGGATTCACTGAGAAATGAAGATGAGACGAGAGATGACTGCAGATAAAGAGAACGAATGTTAATCCACAGGTTTGACCTTCAGCCTTCTGGAGTCTGACGCTCAGATGAAGCTGAGAAAACTGCTGATTCGCTGACAAACATCAGTCTGAGAGATCTGTGAGATGTAAAGACATGCCTTTACCTACAAATAAACGTGTACATCGAGTATAATCGTAGATTATAGAGCAGAAAGAGCAAATCACCTGTTCCTTTGTTCTTACTTCTTTGTGCATTTGCTGGACCAGTTGTTATGTGTTATTTAAGCCACAAAGACACAATTTCCTATTTTATAATATGTGTTATTTAAATGTAATATTGAACAGTTTTGGAGACTTTACTGATGGTGTTTCGAAGCACAGATTAACAGCTTATTGGAAGTAGTTTTGAACTGTTGCATTTTATTGATATCTGCACAGGGAAACACAAGATATTCCCAGATCATCAGCTGAACTCTGAGGCCAGAGACTCTTTTAAAGACAGGCCGACTGCGGCTGATGTGAAATGAACACACCAGATCAGGTTTGTGATTTCCCATTATCTCAGTCCTTCCAGGGAATTTCAGTCGTACTCGCAAACAATCGATAGGCTTTAACGGCACACTAACCATGAGGCTAACCGCCTGTGACATTCAGGGAGGGAGAAGAACTTGTGCTAAATATTGACTATAAAACTTGGATTCATATTCGGAGCAGATTTTGTTTCTGTTGTGGAGGGCCATTAGTTTTGCCAAGCGTTTGACCTGTGTTAAATCGCCTGTGTTCCTTGGCAAGTTCCTTGTGAAACTTGAGAGATCTTTTCAAAAGCTTCCTCTGTAATTTATGAGTACTGGCCTGACTGAAAGTAAATATCAGTGTGGGCAATCGCTGTGTGTTTACCCTTCGCTTTCAGGTGCATTCAAGGTTCATTTTGCTGTTTATTTGTGTTGATGTCATCTGAAACATTTCAGCCGAAGCCCAGATGTCATGAGATCCATAAATGTGTCCTCGGAGCTTGGAAGATATTGAACTTTGATATTATTAGTGATATTTCAAGACGAACACTTGATTATTCATACTCAATACATCTGGACACATCTAGATGTATTGAGTATCGCCACATCTGGACACAGAGATCTGAGTCTGTCACGGTAAATGACCTGCTCCTCACTTTTTCCCCACATACAGGTACAACACTGCTGCTCTCTTCCAAAGTCATTCCACAGGGAGAAAGCTCAAGGTGTGGAGGGTCTGCCTATCAGAATTCAGCTGGTGTTTTAGATGGCTGCATGTACTCTGACCTGACTTAAGAGCTCGCTGACAGAACTTCAGCACTCGGTAAAACCTGTTTTCACCACTTTCTCGGGTCTACAGGGTCATTAACTTTTCAGCAAAATGCTTGTTTGCACTATGGGAAGAAGGCAAGCCGGCGGAGGCAGTGAGATGCTTTGTCAATGTTTGGGTCCTGCCATCCATGCCACCATTACTTTGACCACCTACCTAAGCATTGTTGCAGACCATGTACACCCTTGCATGGAAACGGTATTCCCTGGTGGTTGTGGCCTCTTTCAGCAGGATAATGCTCCTGCCACAAAGCAAAAATGGAAGGGTTTGAGGAGCACAACAACGAGTTTGAGGTGTTGGCTTGGCCTCCAAAAACCCCAGATCTCAATCCAATCGAGCATCTGTGGGATGTGCTGAAGAAACAAGTCAGATGCATGGAGGCTCCACCTCACAACTTACAGGACTTAAAGGATCTGCTGCTAACATCTTGGTGCAGATACCACAGCACACCTTCAGGGGTCACCTTTTTTTTGTATTTATATAGCGCTTTTTACAATGTAGATTGTGTCAAAGCAGCTTTACATTGATAACTGGTACATTATTTTGGCTGCACAGCAGCTCTTAAAGAATAGTGTCAATGCAGGCAGATCAAAGCACTGTTGAATATCAAATGTCAAGTGTCCCCAACTAAGCAAGCCAAAGGCGACAGCGGCAAGGAACCCAAACTCCAACAGGTGACATCAGGTGGCAAACAGGTGTTAAAATGGAGAAAAAAAAAAACTTGGGAGAAACCAGGCTTAGTCAGGGGGCCAGTTCTCCTCTGGCAAACAGTGCTTTGTTACGACTCAGGTTGCTATCATAAGTCAGATAGGATCGCAACATTCAAAGTATTTAATTCAGTTCCATCCAGCTGAGGATCGTATTCATCACACCAGTATGGACGGTTGTTGAGGAGATGCGCCACTGGTTGTCATGTTGATGAGGCCTTCACAGTGGATGATCTAGTTGACTCAATCTCTGCTGATACTTCAGGGCTGCGTTGTGGTCGTGTCAAGGCGCAGGTCATTGGTCTCACCTGGATGCGGCCCGGATCCGGTTGACTACGGTAAACCTCGGGATAAACAGAAAGACTAATATTAGCGTAGATGCCATTCTTCTTCTGATGTAACGAGTACATCTGGTGTTATTGGAAGTGTTCCCACTTCCGGCTGACCTAATTTATGCAGCCTAATAATCCTTTAATGGATTTGAAAAAAATAAATTGATAATGTGTTATGTGTATGCCAGGTTAAAGAGATGTGTTTTTAGTTTAGATTTAAACTGACAGAGGTGGTCATAATGTTATGCCTGATCAGTGGATATTCAGCGGTTCAGGCTGAATTCACTGCAGTAGTTTATTATTTGAGCTGTGATTTTGAGCATGCAAAATTCTTTATGCATTGCTGCAAACTTGAAGCTTTAAAGTTTGTGCACTTTTAATGAATCTAAGATGTCACACTGTGAAATATCAATCTTCTGTTAGTCACGCCGTTCAGTCTGTTTGAAAGTTCATCAGCTTTCAAGCTAAACGTCTTCGCATTTGCCTGCATTTCCGGACTCTTCCGGACTCAATAGCACGCATATGAATGGAAGTCAATGGAAAAAAAGTGATTGTGCATTTAGTGCTGGAGGTTTAAAACAAAACCTTTTTTTAATTTGTTCGAAGGAAACACAGTTTACCACACTAAGGGCCAGATTTACTAACAGCTTACGCCAGCGCAAACCCTCTTTTGGCATTAAAAACTACTTTCAGGACTTACTGAAGACATGCAGTGAAAAATTAGCGCTGAACAGGCATGGACATATTATTGCATATGCATTTGTAGGAGTTTCCCTTTCAGACACAACATTTATGGGAGGAGAGTATTTCAATGAAGCATGCAAGGTGATTTACTATGGTTTGAGCTAGTCAATTTCCTTTTATTGGCGCAATTATTTACCGCTCACAAAAAGCATGTGCTAATTTACGCTGCTCTTGGTAGATTGTGTTTGTCATTATGGACGTGATCCGACTGCATCTGTGTTCTTTAATTTGTCTGTAAATTAAAGTGCATTCAATGCATCATGTGATTGACATGTTGCATTGAACTCAACTAAAGTGGCGTTCATCATTTTGACCGTGTCAGTTAAATTTTACAGCTCGATTGGGGCACAGTAAGATTCCAGCCTCTTCAGTCAGATTTCAGCTGAACTCTCCACTTGACTGTGTTGGATATACTACTCCAGTCTGATGGTGGTTTGTGTGTTTTGCTCACTGACACTGACGGGACGTTGTAATCATGACAAACACACTGATAAACCCTGATGAATGGGGACGGGATTTACTGACACAGCAGCTTCAGTACCTGGAGCCTGTTTGACAGCAGTGAGCTTATGAGGAAAACACAAGATCGTTGTCTGTGTTCCTCTGATGCAGGGCAGACGCTCAAGCATTTGAACAGATGTTGTGTGAGCAGCAGATTTATTTGCGAACATGTTTTGACTGTACGTTTACAGTGTTGCCAACGTAGCATTAAATGTTTTGCGGTTTCTGATTAGCGGCTACATTCACACACATCTGCAGGAGTCTGATTATGTCTCTCTTTACATTTACACCCTTCTTTTCATAGCAGATGTGACTGTATTTTGTTAAACATAATCATGGTTTTATGGCTCATGAGTTATAAGTGAAATCCAGCTTTTATTTCAGCGAATTTAACGTGTATACATGTGCGATAGGAAAAATAAGCTTGATTTGTGAGTGATGTTTGTACATGTTAAACTCATTGCAATTGTTGTGGGTGGTTGTTAGAGTGTTGCTATGTAGTTGCTATGACTTTGCTCATGGTTGTTAGGGTGTTTCTGTGCATTTGCAAAGATGTTGTGGGTGGTTGATAGGGTGTTATGCAGTTGCTAGGGTATTATGGGTGGTTGTTAGGGTGTTGCTATGCAGTTTCTATGATGTGAGTAGTTGCTAGGGAATTGCTATGGAGTTGCTGGAATGTTGAGGCTGATTGGTAGTGTGTTGCTATGCAGTCGCTAGGATGTTGTGGGTGGTTGCTAGGGTGTTGCTGTGCATTCACTAAAGTAGATAAGGCATTGCTATGCAGTCGTTAAGGTGTTATTTTCGATTGTTAGGATGTTGCTATTTAGTCATTAGGGTGTTGTGTTGGTATGGACTCGTTCGGGTGCTGAGGTTGATTGTTAGCATGATGCTCTGCTGTCACTAGGGTGTTGTGGGTGGTTGTTAGGGTGATGCTATGCTTGCTATGCAGTTCATAGTGTTTTTGCTGGTTGCTAGGGTATTGCTATGCAGTCACTATTGTGTTGTGGGTGGTTGTTAGGGTGCTGCTATGCAGTTTCTATGATGTTGTGGGTGGTTGCTAGGGTGTTGCTATGCATTTGCTAGAGTTGTTTTGGTCGGTTGTTAGGATGTTGCTATTCAGTTCATAGTGTTATTGCTGGTTGCTAGGGCATTGCTATACAGTCACTGGTCTTGTGGGTGATTTTTAGGGTGTTGCTATGCAGTTGCTAGAGTGTTGCAGGTGGTTGTTAGGGCGATGCTGTGCACTGACTTGGGTGTTGTGGGTGGTTGTTAGGGCATTGCTATGCTTTCTATGCAGCTGATAGTGTTATTGCTGGTTGGTAAGGCATTGCTACGCAGTCACTGGTGTTGTGGGTGGTTGTTAGGGTGTTGTTATGCAGTTGCTAGGATATTGTGGGTGGTTGTTAGGGTGCTGCTATGCAGTTTCTATGATGTTGTGGGTGGTTGCTAGGGTGTTGCTATGCATTTGCTAGAGTTGTTTTGGTCGGTTGTTAGGATGTTGCTATTCAGTTCATAGTGTTATTGCTGGTTGCTAGGGCATTGCTATACAGTCACTGGTCTTGTGGGTGATTTTTAGGGTGTTGCTATGCAGTTGCTAGAGTGTTGCAGGTGGTTGTTAGGGCGATGCTGTGCACTGACTTGGGTGTTGTGGGTGGTTGTTAGGGCATTGCTATGCTTTCTATGCAGCTGATAGTGTTATTGCTGGTTGGTAAGGCATTGCTACGCAGTCACTGGTGTTGTGGGTGGTTGTTAGGATGTTGCTATTCAGTTCATAGTGTTATTGCTGGTTGCTAGGGCATTGCTATACAGTCACTGGTCTTGTGGGTGATTTTTAGGGTGTTGCTATGCAGTTGCTAGAGTGTTGCAGGTGGTTGTTAGGGCGATGCTGTGCACTGACTTGGGTGTTGTGGGTGGTTGTTAGGGCATTGCTATGCTTTCTATGCAGCTGATAGTGTTATTGCTGGTTGGTAAGGCATTGCTACGCAGTCACTGGTGTTGTGGGTGGTTGTTAGGGTGTTGTTATGCAGTTGCTAGGATATTGTGGGTGGTTGTTAGGGTGTTGCTATGCAGTTGCTAGGATGTTGTGGGTGGTTGTTAGGGAGTTGCTATGATGTTGTGGGTCATTGCTAGGGCATTGCTATGCAGTTGCTGGAATGTTGTGGGTGGCTGGTAGGGTGTTGCTATGCATTCACTGGAGTAGATAGGGCATTGCTTTGCAGTCTCTAAGGTGTCTTGGTCAGTTGTTAGTATGTTGCTATTCAGTCACTAGGGTGTTGCTATGCACTCGTTAGGGTTGAGGTTGACTTCACAGCTCACAATGCTGTTCAGTCACTAGGGTGTTGTGGGTGGGTGTTAGGGCATTGCTATGCAGTTTATAGAGTGTTATTGCTGGTTGCTAGGGCATTGCATATACAGTCACTATAGTGTTGTGGGTGGTTGTTAGGGTGTTGCTAGGATGAATATTCCATTTAAACATGACCACATTAATGTGTCTCCACAAAACAGATATAATCTGATCTACAACTTCTGTAGTAATATGTAATATTATAGTAATAATATATATTATATTATATTATTAATAATGTAATTAATATAGTAATATTCTAGATATGTTCATGTCACAGAACCGAGCAGGTTAGTGTATTTTTGTATAGCTAAACTATTTTGCCCATTTTGGTGTCTTTGAGTTTGTTATGCTGACTCTTTTCTGCTGGATTTTTAGTGATAGTGATAGTTTTCTTTCTATTCTGACCTTCTGTTAAAAACCTTTTTTCTATTTTCTATTTTCTTTTTTTTCCTTTCTGTGGCAGATTTAAACAGTGAATCAGGTGCATTTTTGGTATTTTCAGAGCAAAACAACAAACAACAAACAGTGTAATGATGTTTAGTTAGACTGGATTGTTGAGATGTTCTTCTGCCTCCAGGCTGGTTTGTGATGTCCACCATGTGCCGTCCACGTCTGATTTATCACCAGCTCTGTCTGTGGGATCGGGTCGGTATCTCTGCTAAATGAAAAAGCACCGTTAAGATGCCTATGAGGCAATAACTCTTCACCTTTCACCCGAGCCCACTCATTTCTCTCCAGGCCTGTATATATATACTGTGTGTGTGTGTGTGTGTGTGTTTGAGCACTGACTCCTCATTGTGACACCTGAAATGCTGAATGCCGATAAAACAGAATCGCCTCTGCTCAGAGCTCTTCTGTTTGTTTGGTCAGTGTGCGTGTGTGTGATGTGCAAATTTCAATCATATGATGGTAGTTTTATTTTCTACCACTGAAAATGTTTAGATATTTGTACTGGAAAAGAACACTGTGTTTATGCTTTTTGCATGCATTGAGTCTGTTTTCCTTGTTCCTCTTTTTATTGAATTATAAAACAAAATGGCCATTAAAACCCACCGAGCTCCTGGGGGAATACACTGGCATTTACCATTCTAGCCAAGCATTTATTTGAACCTCTCAGGGAAAAATGACGCTGCTGTCACATATAGAGTAACTCACAGTAAAAGCCTCGAGCATCAGTGTCAAATGACGCTGTAGATATCACAGAGGATCAGACTCATACACCAACAGCTCAATGAAACATCAAGCTACTGTCTAACATTAACATGACACCCTGGTAATGTTTTCAGCTCATTTCAGGTGAATCCGTAAGGTCTTGGTTTCCTCAAACCTTGTTTTAAAACAAAGCGTGGTTAATGTTGGATGTCTTTGCTTTGCTGGCATGATTTCAGTAATATGTTCCATGTGAAATGGTTACTCTTATGTCCATGAGAAATCAATACGTTTCTATAAATTGCCATGCTGTTGTATTTTGTATGTGACCTTTGACATATCACATAAGTTAACTTCATATAAATCATGACTACCGTTCAAAAGATTGGGGTCGGGAAGATTTTGTATGGTCTCTTCTGCTCACCAAGACTGCATTGAATTTAAAACTGATGTTTTCTACGTGGATATATAGTAAAATGTCACATGATCCTTCAGAAATCATTCTAATATGATGATTTGCTGCTCAAGAAACATTTATGATTATTATTAATGTTGAAAACGGTTTTTCTTCATGATTCTTTAATAAATATAAAGTTCAAAAGAACAGCATTTATTTGAAATAGAATCTTTGGTAACATTATAAATGTTGCTTTGTATGATGAATAAAAATATTACTTTCTTTAAAACAATCTTACCGACCCAAGACTTTTGAATATTAGTGTATCACATAAATGTTTCATTGGGTTTGTTTACCTGCTGCATTCAACCATGTACTGAATAATCACTGACAATTATGTCATTCATACAGTGTTGTAATGAATACATATTGATCTTGTCCCTATTTGCATATTCAAGGACTTGAATCATTAGCGAATCCTTCAAAGTGAAGTTAAGATGTTTCTGCAGATGCAGAGCTGCATGACTCAACATTGTACGAATCTCTTCGGACTGTGGCTCTTTCCTCGTGGTCAAATATTTTGTGGATCACAGGAACAGTTCGGAAGTGATTGATAACATCTGTCGACTCTGTCAAATACTGTTACACGGCAGTTCTGGTGACGCATGTTTACACGGACACAGGCTGAAATAACGGGGTGAACTTCAGGTTTGAGTTCCTGTGATACTTTTGGGCCCAACATGAGGACTTGAGCTTGAGATGAAATTGAACCAGTGTCTGTGTAGTCTGAGCACTGAAAGACTTGTTTTATTAGTCGTCTTGTTGGCGGTGTTTGTGTTATGTAAATGACCCACGACGTCCAGCTGGAGAGTTTGTGTCCCACGCAGCTGATTCATGCGGCTTGTTTGCTTTTAGTTTCTTTCAGCCTCTGGGCGACATTTGATCAGTTTCAGGGCTTTTATGTGACAAATACAAATGCAGGTCACTTGTAATGTGGTTTATGAATGATAACAGCACCAGCTCCACTTTATTCTCACTTCTGAGTATATTTGTCCATTGCATTTTACTTTACACAACTGATCTGTAGACAGGGAACGTTTCCTCTTGAAGCCATGTAATCCACAACTAGTCAACACAGATTTAGTGCATCAAATACTTACTAGTTAGTGCAAGTGTGAATACTTTACACAACTGATCTCAACAGATCTTGTTTTTCATGCCCTAAGAGCAATAAAAACACAGGGGAAAATCCTGACTGAGGTTATCATAATTCATACATGAAAGGGTTAATTCAGTGTCCCATTCTTGATAACCATTTATAGTTTATGGCTATAAATACTCAGTTTGGTAACCTAGAAGCATTATTTTCTGTTTAGAGCTGTAGTTCATTGTGAAAGCTCAACGTTCGTCGTTACTTTCCTGAAACTCAAGGTTGTTGGTCTTTCAGAATTTGACGTGTGCCATTTAAATCAAATGTAAATGCATATTTTGAACTCTTTTGAAACCCCAGCATTGATTCCAATCGATGTCCTTGAGGCAAAAATAATAACACGAGGCAATAATCATTTTGAGCATGCACAGACCGAACTCTATTCTTCCGCCAAATGAATACCTGTCCTTGCAGCCTTTAGTGCTTCGATCAATGGCATCAGTCCAGTGGCCTTGCCTTCGACAGAGACCAAACACTTCTGTTGAGATGAGGTCAATTAAGCATTCTGCCTTTATAAGCACAGTGATCTATACATCTGCCAGGCTAATTGAGAGAGAGAGAGAAAGAGAGAGTGAGTGACCAGAACCCATCTCACCTCTCTCATCTGGAGTGTGAAGCAGCCCATAAAAGCTATAAAAGTGCCAGGCTTAATTGCAAGCGATAGGAGAGTCCGCGGCTGTTTTGATGCGATCGGCGAGCTGCTCTCGGGCCTATAGATCTCACGCTGGAATATAATCAAACACCTTGTGAACTGCAGATTCAAAAATACACGTTTCACTACAAATGAAAACATGCTGATGCTGGATTTACATTAACTCTGAATCTTCACAATGTGTCAGCGTGCGCTCTTTGAAGCTGTGATATCATTTAGAGTGAGCTACAATGAACTCTCATATAATGAGAGGTGTGTAATATGTAAAGATTGTGTGGAAAAACGTGCTGAACCCTGAATCGCATTCAGTGTCATTCAATGCCAACGTTAGATTGACATACAAAACTATAAAATATTATCTTTATAATGTAATATTATAGTTATTCTTTCTGTGGTTTTTACACTTGTGTTTGCTTGTTGTTTCCGTTGTCATCTCTGCCTGCACTTCTCTATTCTTTACTCAGCGTCCTGTTGCTGTCAGTTCATGTAGGTTTGCTGGATAGTCCAGTTATGTCATGTGATCTGTCCCTGTTAATGTCTCTGCCGACAGGAGTAAATCTGTAAATCTGAAGATCCCATGGGGTTTTTTTTCCTGATAATCTCTGTCTGTATATTGTAGTCTTAGGATGAGATGTTTTGGATGTAAGTGGCTCAGGTTTGTTCTTGCTGTTTTCCTTTAATTATGTGTCTTATATTAATGAAGTTTAAGTTCTCATTTCTTGTTGTCACATTCTGAACTTCTTTGCTAAACATCTGCTTTTGTGATTCACAGAAGAAAGAGAGCCATATGGGCCATATTTAATATATATTTTCTTTCTTTCTCTCTCTCTCTCTATCTCTCGATAGATAGATGGATGGATGGATGGATGGACAGACAGACAGACAATGAATAGATATAGATAAACAGAAAGACGATGGATGGATGGGTGGATGGATGGACAGACAGACAATACATAGATAGATATAGATAGACAAAGATGATGGATGGATGGATGGATGGATGGATGGATGGATAGATGGATGGATGGACGGATCGACGATGCATGGATTGACAGATCGATGATGGATGGATGGAAAGACAGACAATGGATAGATAGATATAGACAGACAGAAAGCTGATGGATGGATGGATGGATAGGTGGATGGACAGAATGACGATAGATGGATGGATGGATGGAAAGACAGACAATGGATAGATAGATATAGATAGACAGAAAGTCGATGGACGGATGGGTGGATGGACAGATTGACGATGGATGGATGGATGGATGGATGGATGGACAGACAGACAGACAATGGACAGATAGATATAGTTAAACAAAGACAATGGATGGATGGATGGATGATGGATGGACAGATTGACGATGACAGACAATGGATAGATAAATATAGATAGACAGAAAGACGATGGATGGATGGATGGATGGATGGATGGATGGATGGATGGATGGACAGATCGACGATGGATGGACGGATGGATGGATGGACGGATGGATGGATGGATGGATGGACAGATCGACGATGGATGGATGGACAGATCGACGATGGATGAATGGAAAGACAGACAATGGATAGATAGATATAGATAGACAGAAAGTCGATGGATGGGTGGATGGACAGATTGACGATAGATGGATGGATGGATGGACAGACAGACAATGATAGATAAATATAGATAGACAGAAAGTTGATGGATGGATGGATGGGTGGATAGACAGATTGACGATGGATGGATGGATGGATGGATGGACAGATTGATGATAGATAGATAGATAGATAGATAGATAGATAGATAGATAGATAGATAGATAGATAGATAGATATAGACTGACAGAAAGCCGATGGATGGGTGGATGGACAGATCGACGATGGATGGATGGATGGATGGATGGATGGATGGATGGATGGACAGATCGACGATGGATGGATGGACAGATCGACGATGGATGGATTGACAGATCGACGATGGATGAATGGAAAGACAGACAATGGATAGATAGATATATATAGACAGAAAGTCGATGGATGGGTGGATGGACAGATTGACGATAGATGGATGGATGGATGGACAGACAGACAATGATAGATAAATATAGATAGACAGAAAGTTGATGGATGGATGGATGGATGGGTGGATAGACAGATTGACGATGGATAGATGGATGGATGGATGGACAGATTGATGATAGATAGATAGATAGATAGATAGATAGATAGATAGATAGATAGATAGATAGATAGATAGATAGATAGATAGATAGATAGATAGATATAGACTGACAGAAAGCCGATGGATGGGTGGATGGACAGATTGACGATGGATGGATGGATGGATGGATGGACAGATCGACGATGGATGGATGGACAGATCGACGATGGATGGATTGACAGATCGACGATGGATGAATGGAAAGACAGACAATGGATAGATAGATATAGATAGACAGAAAGTCGATGGATGGATGGATGGATGGACAGATCGACGATGGATGGATGGACAGATCGACGATGGATGGATTGACAGATCGACGATGGATGAATGGAAAGACAGACAATGGATAGATAGATATAGATAGACAGAAAGTCGATGGATGGGTGGATGGACAGATTGACGATAGATGGATGGATGGATGGACAGACAGACAATGATAGATAAATATAGATAGACAGAAAGTTGATGGATGGATGGATGGGTGGATAGACAGATTGACGATGGATAGATGGATGGATGGATGGATGGATGGATGGACAGATTGATGATAGATAGATAGATAGATAGATAGATAGATAGATAGATAGATAGATAGATAGATAGATAGATAGATAGATATAGACTGACAGAAAGCCGATGGATGGGTGGATGAACAGATCGACGATGGATGGATGAATGGATGGACAGACAGACAATGCATAGATATATATATATATATAGACAGAAAGCTGATGGATGGATGGATGAACAGATTGACGATGGATGGATTGATTGATTGATTGATGGATAGACAGATCGACGATGCCTATCTGCAAACACTTTATTTTGATGCTTCCTCAACAGACATTCTACTGACTATGAGTAACTTTGCAACTACATGTCAACTAACAGACTACTAATGACATGTAGTTGTGAAGTTACTTACAGTTAGTAGAGTGGACCATGGAAATGAAGTGTAACTAGACAGAGGAGTCTGTGTCCTGCAGGCTGTTGGAAGCAGACGGATCCAGCTGTGTTCAGATAAATGATGGTGGAACAACAGCGCTGTAATTGGAACAAGAGTGTTAACAGCACAAGGAGGTGGAACTCCTGCGTTTCAGAGGACCAGAGTTATTTTAGAAGGCCTGCTGTAATTTTAACAGCAGAATCCTCTGTGACTTAATTAATTGGAACAGGAGGCTTAAGTAATGAAACTCTCTGTCCCAAAATCAGACTACAGAAGAGCAGCTCAGCAGTCGTGATCCGTCGAGACTCACCTTACAGACAGAAATTGGGGCTTTTCTCTAGGAATGTTCTGCAGTAGAAGCCTGTGACCTCGTTTATTCTGCGTATCGTGGTGTTATGGGAACATGTGATGTTTGTTTCAGAGCTTATTGCTGTTTCAGTTAAATTGAGACGGCCATTTGTCACTTGAAGGTGCGACTTTTCCGGTGTCATTTGCTTCTGGTTATTTGCATTATTTGCGACTTTATAACTCACAATTCTGACTTTAAATCACACAAATCTGAATTTAAAACTTGCAATTCTGACTTTATAACTCGCAATTCTGACTTTATATCTCCCAATTTTGACTTTATATCTCGCAATTCTAACTTTATATCGCCCAATTCTGACTTTATAACTCGCAATTCTGACTTTATATCACGCAATTCTGACTTTATAACTCACAATTCTGACTTTATATTTCGCAATTCTGACTTTATATCGCCCAATTCTGACTTTATAACTCCCAATTCTGACTTTATAACTCGCAATTCTGACTTTATAACTCGCAATTCTGACTTTATATCTTGCAATTCTGACTTTATGACTCCCAATTCTGAATTTATATCACGCAATTCTAACTTTAAATCATGCAATTCTGACTTTATAACTCGCAATTCTGACTTTATGACTCGCAATTCTGACTTTATATCGCCCAATTCTGACTTTATATCACGCAATTCTGACTTTATATCGCCCAATTCTGACTTTATATCTCGCAATTCTGACTTTATATCACGCAATTCTGACTTTATAACTCGCAATTCTGACTTTATAACTCGCAATTCTGACTTTATATCACGCAATTCTGACTTTATGACTCCCAATTCTGAATTTATATCACACAATTCTGACTTTATAACTCGCAATTCTGACTTTATATCTCACAATTCTGACTTTATAACTCGCAATTCTGACTTTATATCTCGCAATTCTGACTTTATATCACGCAATTCTGACTTTATAACTCGCAATTCTGACTTTATATCACGCAATTCTGACTTTATGACTCCCAATTCTGAATTTATATCACACAATTCTGACTTTATAACTCGCAATTCTGACTTTATATCTTGCAATTCTGACTTTATATCTCGCAATTCTGACTTTATAACTCGCAATTCTGACTTTATATCTCGCAATTCTGACTTTATGACTCCCAATTCTGAATTTATATCACACAATTTTGACTTTATAACTCGCAATTCTGACTTTATATCTCCCAATTCTGACTTTATAACTCGCAATTCTGACTTTATAACTCGCAATTCTGACTTTATATCACGCAATTCTGACTTTATAACTCACAATTCTGACTTTATATTTCGCAATTCTGACTTTATATCGCCCAATTCTGACTTTATAACTCCCAATTCTGACTTTATAACTCCCAATTCTGACTTTATATTTCGCAATTCTGACTTTATATCGCCCAATTCTGACTTTATAACTCCCAATTCTGACTTTATAACTCGCAATTCTGACTTTATAACTCGCAATTCTGACTTTATAACTCGCAATTCTGACTTTATAACTCGCAATTCTGACTTTATAACTCGCAATTCTGACTTTATAACTCGCAATTCTGACTTTATATCTCACAATTCTGACTTTATAACTCCCAATTCTGACTTTATAACTCCCAATTCTGACTTTATAACTCGCAATTCTGACTTTATAACTCGCAATTCTGACTTTATATCTTGCAATTCTGACTTTATGACTCCCAATTCTGAATTTATATCACGCAATTCTAACTTTAAATCATGCAATTCTGACTTTATAACTCGCAATTCTGACTTTATGACTCGCAATTCTGACTTTATATCGCCCAATTCTGACTTTATAACTCCCAATTCTGACTTTATATCACGCAATTCTGACTTTATATCACGCAATTCTGACTTTATAACTCGCAATTCTGACTTTATAACTCACAATTCTGACTTTATATCACGCAATTCTGACTTTATGACTCCCAATTCTGAATTTATATCACACAATTCTGACTTTATAACTCGCAATTCTGACTTTATATCTCACAATTCTGACTTTATAACTCGCAATTCTGACTTTATAACTCGCAATTCTGACTTTATATCTCGCAATTCTGACTTTATAACTCGCAATTCTGACTTTATATCTCGCAATTCTGACTTTATGACTCCCAATTCTGAATTTATATCTCACAATTTTGACTTTATAACTCGCAATTCTGACTTTATAACTCGCAATTCTGACTTTATAACTCGCAATTCTGACTTTATATCACACAATCCTGACTTTATAACTCGCAATTCTGACTTTATATCACACAATTCTGACTTTATAACTCGCAATTCTGACTTTATATCACACAATCCTGACTTTATAACTCGCAATTCTGACTTTATATCACACAATTCTGACTTTATAACTCGCAATTCTGAATTTATATCTCACAATTTTGACTTTATAACTCGCAATTCTGACTTTATATCTCGCAATTCTGACTTTATAACTCGCAATTCTGACTTTATATCACACAATCCTGACTTTATAACTCGCAATTCTGACTTTATATCACACAATTCTGACTTTATAACTCCCAATTCTGACTTTATATCACACAATTCTGACTTTATAACTCGCAATTCTGACTTTATATCTCGCAATTCTGACTTTGACTCCCAATTCTGAATTTATATCACACAATTTTGACTTTATAACTCGCAATTCTGACTTTATGACTCGCAATTCTGACATTATATCTCGCAATTCTGACTTTATGACTCGCAATTCTGACTTTATAACTCCCAATTCTGACTTTATATCACGCAATTCTGACTTTATAACTCCCAATTCTGACTTTATATCTCGCAATTCTGACTTTATAACTCACAATTCTGAATTTATATCTCCCAATTTTGACTTTATATCTCACAATTCTGACTTTATATCACGCAATTCTGAATTTATGACTCGCAATTCTGACTTTAAATAACGCAATTCTGACTTTATAACTCGCAATTCTGAATTTATATCTCCCAATTCTGACTTTATGACTCGCAATTCTGAATTTATATCTCCCAATTCTGACTTTATGACTCGCAATTCTGAATTTATATCTCGCAATTCTGACTTTATACTTTATCTCGCAATTCTGACTTTATAACTCGCAATTCTGACTTTATAACTCACAATTGTGTGAACATAAGTCAGAATTGTGAAATAAAAAGTTGCAATTACCTTTTTTATTTTTCATTCAGTGGTGGAAACAAGCTTCTTTACATTGCAAACTGGTATCATTATTTTTATGTATTGTCATAAATATGAGCACACTGGTTTGTAGTGCAAATAGTTTTACCATTTACAGCACTTCTTATGTTTGTTTAAAGTTATCTGGTCTTTAATAAGGTTAGCACAAAAACATTATTTATACATCGTTCACAGAACGTCATCGGAATGTTTTACCTGAAAAAGTTTAGTTGGACCTTCATCTAACGGTTGAACATTCAAAAGTAATGTTCCCATAATGCCTTGCACATTCACAGAAAATATCTCTGTTCTGCGTTTCAAAATAAGTTGGAAAGGTCACGGATGTAAAGACGATTTATAGTGTAGATGAACTCAAAGATACAGCCATCATTCATGGCCTCCTGAAGACAGATATACAGTGTGTTTAACAATGATCTCCACCCCAGAGTTTACCTCAGCACACCTTCACTGCTGCAAAATCTATACACTCATGTATTAAATGTCATACGGACAATTTACAGTCATGCTTTTATTTCAATTGAAAATGAAAATACATCAGGAGTCGCCGCAGTGCGCGAGCCGTTTGAGTTTTTAATCAGGTGTACACCATTTGAAAATTGTTTACTGTAGTAAGTACTCATCTCACGGCGTGGGACGTTTATGCCTTATATGACACAAAATCAATACGCTCTAAATAAACTTCAGCAACGAGGGAACACACACATATATTTCTTGCCTTGTTGTTCATGGCTCTACAAATAATTATTGGGATTCATAAAACTGCTCTCTGACAGCCCGTAACGTCCAGGTGGCTCCCATCCCAACTTTTAATATAAAATATTATCTTGAGTTTATAGTTTGTCGATTTGCTTGTATACTTCATTACTTCATGTATACTTCATGTAAATAAAGAATTTTAGAACATCTTAACTTAAACTACATTCCTTTCTGGTGTTATTCTTGTCTATGGGTGCATTGTGGGTAGTTTCTACCGTGCGTCGTTAATATTGTACGTTTTCTTTCTTCATAAGCACATGTTGATACAGATGTGATGGTTAAACAGCTCCTGACAGTGTTTCTCTGAGGTTTCTGTTCAGTGTTGGTCAGGCATTAGTGCTTCTCAACACTTCGTTTAATGTGTCGACCAAATTACTCTCCTCTAAAAGATTCAGTGTTTTTGTCTGAGGAGAGTTTTATGGTTGCAAGAAAAAGGACTGTTATTGCCCAGGAACATTGTGTGTATATATATATATATATATATATATATATATATATATATATATAGACATACACACACACTAATAAAATACATTATCAATAATTACATTAAATAAATAAATAAATAAATGTTGAACATCACAAGTTCACTTTCAGATGGACAGAGTGGTCAGTTCAGGGGTTCACCGGATTAACCGGCCTGTTTAGAGACGTTATTAATGCGTGTGAACTCACACCTCAGTAATAAGCCTCTTTCCTCACGGCTGTTATAATCCAGACTCAGTTATCAGTTATAGGTGCTATTATACACATGCAATGATATCTGAAATGACTGATTCTGGTGATGAAATCTGAATTAGTTGAGAGTGTGATTGTGACTATGAGAAAGAAAAGGAAAGGTCTTTGTATATTTTACAGTCACAAATAATCTTATGGATTATTTTCATACTTGGTGATGCAAATCAAGGGGCAAAGGTACATGAAGAACATGTGATGTTTGAATGAAGTCCAGCAGTAATCTGTGTGTAATCTCATTATGAAACCAGAACCACATTCATGAAATCTGAACTTCTGTCCACTGTGATGTAACAGTCATTTCATTCAGATTCTGTGTTTGAGGTGTTATATAAATGTCATTGTGTTTAGTGCACTTACAGGTTAATCCTGAAACACTGCAAAACAAAAAAAACAGTGTTTTCCAGCACAAATATCTGAATCAAGATGCATGTATTGGAGAAACTAAATGGCTGAAGATATTAAGTCTTGTTTCCTAAAAAAAAAAATAAAAAAAAATACACAAATATATGTTTATAACATGAAAAATTATTTGCCAATTATCTGTCAGAAAATTAGGTTTTGTTTTCCTTTTTAATTAAGTTTATTTTTTCTTTTTTTTTTTTTACCCCAATGGAAGATATTTCTGTCTAGTCTTAAGCATGAATTTGTCTAATTTTGATACATTTTCAGCAAACAACACTTAATATCTTCAGTCATTTTGCTTCTCCAGTAAATGTATCTTGATTTAAGGATGGATGGATGGATGGATGGATGGATATGATGGACATACGATAGATGGATGAATGGATGGACTGACAGATCAACGATAGATAGATAGGTGGATAGATAGATATACAATTGATGGATGGATGGATAGACATACGATGGATGGATGGATGGGTGGATGGATGGATGGATGGACAGACAGATCGACGATAGATAGGTAGATAGATAAACATACGATGGATGGATGGATGGATAGATGGACAGACAGATCGACAATAGATAGATAGATAGATAGATAAACATATGATGGATGGATGGATGGATGGATGGATAGACATACGATGGATGGATGGGTTGATAAATGGACAGACAGATCGACAATAGATAGATAGATAAACATGCGATGGATGGATAGACAGATTGACGATAGATAGGTAGATAGATAAACATACGATGGATGGATGGGTGGATGAATGGACAGACAGATCGACAATAGATAGATAGATAAACATGCGATGGATGGATGGACAGACAGATCGACGATAGATAGATAGATAAACATACGATGGATGGATGGATGAATGGATAGACATACGATGGATGGATGGATGGTTGGATGGATGAATGGATAGACATACGATGGATGGATGGGTGGATGAATGGGCAGACAGATCGACGATAGATAGATAAACATACTATGGATGGATGGATGGACAGACAGATCAATGATAGATAGATGGATAGATAGATAAACATATGATGGATGGATGGATGGATGGATAGACATACGATGGATGGATGGGTGGATGGATGGACAGACAGATCGACGATAGATAGGTAGATAGATAAACATACGATGGATGGATGGATGAACAGACAGATTGACGATAGATAGGTAGATAGATAAACATACGATGGATGGTTGGATGAATGGATAGACATACGATGGATGGATGGGTGGATGGATGGATGAATGGATAGACATACGATGGAGGGGTGGATGAATGGACAGACAGATTGACAATAGATAGATAGATAAACATGCGATGGATGGATGGATGGACGGACAGACAGATCGACGATAGATAGATAGATAGATAGATAGATAGATAGATAGATAAACATACGATGGATGGATGGATGTATGGATGAATGGATAGACATACGATGGATGGATGGGTGGATGAATGGAAAGACAGATTGACAATAGATAGATAGATAAACATACTATGGATGGATGGATGGATAGACATACAATGATGGATGGACAGACAGATCGACGATAGATAGATAGATAGATAGATAGACAAACATACAATGGATGGATGGATAGACATACGATGGATGGATGGGTGGATGAATGGAAAGACAGATTGACAATAGATAGATAGATAAATATACGATGGATGGATAGACATACGATGGATGGATGGATGGATGGATAGACATACAATGATGGATGGACAGAGATCGACGATAGATAGATAGATAGATAGATAGATAGATAGATAGATAGATAGATAGATAGATAAACATATGATGGATGGATAGACATACGATGGATGGATGGATGGGTGGATGAATGGACAGACAGATCGACAATAGATAGATAAACATACGATGGATGGATGATGGATAGACATACGATGGATGGATGGATGGATGGATGGATGGATGGATAGACATACAGTGATGGATGGACAGACAGATCGACGATAGATAGATCAAAAAAAAAAAAAAAAACAGAGCCAGAGGAGAAGTACACTGCTGAATAGTAGAGTATGATATCATGTGATTCTCAACACGGCTCGGCTCATTTCCTGGATGTTTTAAAAGCGCAATCAAGTAAATGAATGCAGATTCAGAAACATAGTTTTGGCCTTTGATTCATGATACTGAATAATGAATACAGAACTCAGATAAAATCACAATTAAACCTGCATTCACAAGCATTCATTCTTGTCGTTACAGTGTATAAACACAACTAATCACAGAGCCACAGGTTTAACAATCAGACGTCAGTAGTTAGTGGTGACAAACGGAGGTCGTATGATTGCACAGATGTTTTAATATGAAGGTTTTTTTTTTTTAATGGTGCAGCTTTTAATGATTTCCAGTTTGATTAATCAGATCCTAATCATTTCATCAGACAAGGGCTCTTCGTTATGAGGTTTAATGCAGCAGGCGCCGCCCCTTCGTAAAATCTGACAAGCGCATGAAGAAATCAGCGACAGTTGATTAATAACTCCAGACATGATGCAATCTTCATCTTTATTAAGATGTTGAAAGCTCTGCAGCATGGCCTGATGATGTGACCACACGGCTTTTCCTAGCCGGAGAGCAAGGAAGAAAAGTGTAGAAAGAAAAAGAAAAATGTGAGGTATTTGAGTGAGCGAGTGAGCGAGCGAGGGAAAGGAAGAAAGACACAGTGTTGGCCCAGGAATAATTAACAAATAGAGTACAGATGGCAAAAACAGATGGTTTCATTTGAGTTGTTCTGTGGATGGAAGGCCGAGGGCTGCAGTACCGCTGATGATAATGGATTCTGCACTCAGACGCTGGACAAACGTCCTCTAGAAACATGAGCGTCTGATCAAAAACGCTCAATTCATAGATTGACAGAGTGACTGTGTTACTGATGTCTTCAGTCCTGTGGATGGTGATGTTTAAGTGTGAAATGTTGAAATGATTTCTCATGCACTCTTCAACATAATTGAGTCGAATAGGGGTTCTTGCAGCAATGGCAAAGAAGAACCAGTTTTGGTTTCCCAAAGAACCTTTCAGTGAACTTTCATTTTTACATTTAAACATTTAAAATGGTCCATGATTATGATTTCACTTTTTTAACTTTAGTTAGTGTGTAATGTCGCTGTTTGATCATAAACAACATCTGCAAAGTTACGACGCTCAAAGTTCAATGCAAAGAGAGATATTTTCTTTTACAGAAATCACTTTTTAAACGGCTGGTAGGGACTACAGTAAGCTTCTTCCTGACATTACTAACCATAAAATGTACATAAACCCCGCCCCTGAGAACACACAACAAAGGGGGCGGGGCCATGTTGGGCTGCTTTAGAGAAGAGGAAGAGTTGTTGTTGTAAATGCCGTCATTTTACGCCGGACTGCTTCACAAAAGAGGGTCAATTCAACACAAAAAGATGAACATGACGGCACATGCTAGTGGATGAGTTGAATCAACTCCACAGCAGCTACATAAATTTATCCACTAAACATTCAGAAACGTCTAAAAGTTGTAACTTCTTCCTGAGTCTCTCCATCAGTGTCGACTCCGGTTTGAACAATGTAAGGCCGAACACAATCCTCATTTTGGCTGCGTGAGATTCTCCAGTTTTGTTGTTGTTGAGCAACCGAAGCGCGAGCTGTTAAAGCTCTGCCCTCTTCTGGAAAAGGGGGCGGGGAGCAGCAGCTCATTTGCATTTAAAGGGACACACACAAAAACGGCGTGTTTTTGCTCACACCCAAATAGGGGCGAATTTGACAAGCTATAATAAATGATCTGTGGGGTATTTTGAGCTGAAACTTCACAGACTCATTCTGGAGACTTATATTACAAAATATGGAAAAAGGGGCATTATAGGCCCCTAAAGACCCCTGAAAAACTACATTACCCAAGATGCTGTACCAAAAATTCCACTAATCATGTGCCAAAAGATCTTGTTAGTTATGCCGACTTCCATGAAGCACTGCAAATGACATAATCACGTCAATCTCCCCTATGCTCTCAGAATACATATTTTGCAATACACAAATTATAATCCACATTTTTAAATGAGTAGTTTTTCTCCATATATTTTCATTTGATTATTGCTCTTCGCAGTGGTTCACGGGATTGCAGTTCTGTCCCTCACTAAAGCCGTAAAGTTCACAACCTTGTGCTGTACCTTTATATTTTTGTCTGATTTTCAAATACCTTTTTGCTTCAAATTAAAGTTTGTAGTGTTATGATTCTCCTCGTAGCTGATTGGTTTGGTTCATAGCTTATAACTTATAACTAATCCCTATAGGAGAAATGAAAGGAAAAAATACTTCTGGAGCCAACTTTGCTTAAAAAGTGGATAGGAACTTTTATTTTTAAGAGTGTAAAACTGTTTTTTTTGTTTAATGTGGATGATGTAAGTTTAGGGCGGGGCTATCGGTTTGTCCAATCATATGTAGACGAAAGGCAGACATTGGTTTCCATAGCAAGATTAATATAGTAGTGTATTTCTGCTGAATGTCCTCCACAGGTGTGTGTTTCCTTTGAACGCGGCTCATTCACTCAGAATTCAGGGTTTTCAGCTATTCGTTTTATAAACAGGCTGTCAGCAGTGTGAACATTGGTCAGAATCAGCCACCGAAACATAAACATAAACTTTGGTGCGGTCATGACAGTCAGAGCACATCTCTTCTGTTTGAATCAACATTTCAGCGCTTGTGATGATGATTCATGTATGTGTTTTTGTGCTACTTTACGACACGCAACCATTCAAAAGTTTTTTGTTTTTTTAAGAAATTAATCCTTTTAGTCATCAAGGATGCTTTAAATTGATCAAAAGTGACAGTAAAGACATTCTTTTGCTGCTGTTCTTTTGAAATTTCTATTCATCAAAGTATCCTGAAAAAAAAAAGAAGGAAAAAAAAAAAAGTATGACGTTTTCAACATTGATAATAATCATACATGTTTCTTGAGCATCAAATCATCATATTAGAATGATTTCTGAAGGATCATGTGACACTGAAGACTGGAGTAATGATGCTGAAAATTCAGCTTTGATCACTGGATATAAATTACACTTTACTATATATTCACATAGAAAACAGCTGATTTAAACTGTAATAATATTTCAGTATTTTTGATCAAATAAATGCAGCCTTGGTGAGCAGAAAAGACTTTCTAAAATATATTTCAAAAAACATTAGGGTCCATTGTATGGACAAAGAAAATAAATCAACTATCCCTTTAAATCTTGTTGTTGAAATGAATTATATTCATTTTTAAGGAATGATTAATGTGTAAACCCAATCCGGTGTCTGTATCTGCTGTAAGAGGTTTTGGGTTACACACTGAAGATATAGCGAGTGACACTAGTTAGTGAACAGGCGGTGAGTTTCTCCCAACCTTTGACTGCTTTTAAGAAGCGATCACTTCCTGACACGCTGTAAGTGCGTCAGCACATGTTGTTCATTTAGCCGATGTGATCATGAGGTTTTTTTCCTAAATGTGTGAATCAGTGACATGCTAAAAGGCCATTGATTTTTACACCCATGATGTCTTCCTGATGGCGCTTGAAAGGGTTTGAGAGTGACACGTTCTAGAAACGTACGGGATAATTCGATCCAGGTCGGGCTTAGCAGAAGACATCACATTCAAATCAAAAGCTTTAATGACTCTACAGCTGTGGGCACCTGAAAAGAGCCTTTATCCTCAATTAGGGGCTTGTCAGGAGGGAAAATGCACCTTCAAATTGCACACAGTTCTCTCTCAGTCGTACTTGAGCCGTTCGTCCTGAGCTCCCACAGACAGCACAGCAATTTGGGGTAATCCATATTGACGGCTCCTCGATGACCTCATCGCGCTGGGATTTTCTCAGAGACGGCCAATCTAAACAACCGATTTAATTTTATGTGTGGGTCCGAAGCCGACATGATAAATGTAGCGCAGATATGAAGCCGAGGAGAAGCCATGAAGAATGCACTGCAAAAGAAAAAAAAGTATTTTTGTCTTGTTTTTCAGTAAAATATCGGTAACACTTTACAGGAGCCATACGTTAGTTAACATGAACTAACAGTGAAAAAGAAAAATTTATTATTCTTAATGTTAATCCCAACATTTGCTAATAGATTATTAAAATCAATGATATTTGAACTGGACTGAAGCAGCTGAGGTTTACTTGAGTGGTGAGGGTGTTGCAATGCAGTTGCTAAGGTGTTATAGTTGGTTGTTATTATGTTGCTATTCAGTCACTAGGGTGTTGTGGGTTGTTAGGGTGTTGCTATGCAGTAGCTAGGTTTTATATGTGGTTGTTAGGGTGTTGCTATGCAGTTGCTATGGTGTGGGTAGATGCTAGGGCATTGCTATGGAGTTGCTATGATGTGGGTAGTTGCTAGGGCATTGCTATGGAGTTGCTGGAATGCTGAGGGTGATTGGTAGGGTATAGCTATACAGTTGCTAGGATGTTGTAGGTGGTTGCTAAGGTGTTGCTATGCACTTGTTTGGGTGCTGTGGTTGATTGCTAGCATGATGTTGTGCTGTCACTAAGGTTTTGTGGGTGATTGTTAGGGTGTTGCTATGATGTGGGGAGTCGCTAGGGCATTGCTACGGAGTTGCTGGAATGTGCTGTCACTAGGGTTTTGTGGGTGGTTGTTAGGGTGTTGCTATGCAGTTCCTAGGATGTTGTGGGTGGATGCTAGGGTGTAGCTGTGCATTCACTAGAGTGGATAGGGCTTTGCTATGCAGTTGCTAAAGTGTTATGGTCAGTTGTTAAGATGTTGCTATTCAGTCACTGGGTTGTTGTGGGTTGTTAGGTTGTTGCTATGCACTTGTTTGGGAGCTTAGGTTGGTTGTTAACATTATGCTGTGCTGTCACTAGGGTTTTGTGGGTGGTTGTTAGGGTATTGCTATGCATTAGCTATGGAGTTGCTGGAATGTTGAGGGTGATTGGCAGGGTGTTGCTATGCAGTTGCTAGGATGCTGTGGGTGGTTGCTAGGGCGTTGCTATGCAGTCGCTAAGGTGTTATGGTCATTGTTAGGATGTTGCTATTCAGTCACTGGGGTGTTGTGGGTTGTTAGGGTGTTGCTATGCACTTGTTTGGGTGCTGAGGCTGTTTGTTAGCATGATGCTGTGCTGTCACTAGGGTTTTGTGGGTGGTTGTTAGGGTGTTGTTATGCAGTAGCTAGGATTTATGGATGGTTTTTAGGGTGTTGTTTTGCAGTTGCTATGATGTGGGTAGTTGCTAGGGCATTGCTATGAAGTTGCTGGAATGTTTAGGGTGATTGGTAGGGTGTTGCTATGCAGTTGCTAGGATATTGGGGGGTGGTTTCTAGGGTGTTGCTATGATGTGGGTATTTGCTAGGGCATTGCTATGGAGTTGCAGGAATGTTGTGCTGTCACTAGGGTTTTGTGGGTGGTTGTTAGGGTGTTCCTATGCAGCTGCTAGGATGTTGTGGGTGGTTGCTAGGGTGTTGCTGTGCATTCACTAGAGTGGATAGGGCATTGCTATGCAGTCGCTAAGGTGTTCTGGTCGGTTGTTAGGATGTTGCTATTCAGTCACACTAGGGTGTTGTGGGGTGTTAGGGTGTTGAGGTTGTTTGTTACCATGATGCTGACATTAAACACAGAAGCAATGAACGTAAACAGCACAAGAGAATGACACAGAAGAGAAGGTATTGTTGAATAAATTCATTATTTTTGTTTTGTTTTTGTGCAGAAAAGTATTCTTTACTTTATGTATTTTACTTTACTTTAAGTATTGTCACTTTATAACATTAAGGTTGAACCACTGTAGTCACATTGACTATTTTAATGATGTCTTTAGTACTTTTCTGGACCCTGAATGACAGTATATACATTGCTTTCTATGGGAGATAAAAAATAATAATAATTTTTTATCAAAAATATCTTAATTTATATTTTGAATATGAACAAATGTCGTATGGGTTTGGAATGTCAGTTAATGACAGAAATGTTATTTCTGGGTGATCTAACCCTTTAAGGGAACATTCCATTGTGTCATTCTTCAAACATTATATGAACGTTACTTTTGAATGTTCTCTGAACGTTCTGAAACAAGTAGTAACATTTACAAAACATTAACCGAACATCCAGCTAAAAAGACCAGATAACTTGGAATGAACTTTCTTTTACCATTACTGGAAGAACGTTTTTTTCTTCACAACTTTGAGAGAACCTTGCCATAACGTTCCCTGTTCATGGGGAATATCAAGCAAATGCATCTTGGTTTTAAAATGTATAGATATTTATACTGAAAAACAAGTCAAAAATACAGAGAGCAACAAAATCATTTCTGCAGTGTGTGTTTCAAGGTGTCTTAGGCAGGTTTGCTGTGTGGAATGTTAACCTACAGCAAACTTCATCACAAGCGCAGACTTTTCTTTGTTGTTTTGTGCGGCTCAGGGCAATTTCGAAGCACTTACGGTATAAACCCACAGCACACACGACGATCATTTACAGTTTTCCCAGCGCGCTGACAAATGGCCCCGGTGCCTGCAGATACGGCTGTTTGATTGGAGAAACACCAGCTGGGTCAGTTTTTATTTCTTTGCTTAATTAATGCTCTGCGCTTTTGAGACTTTTGAGAGGTTTGAAGCAACCGGCGTCTGAACTTAAAACAGCTTAGACTTCTTCAGCTTCAACTCTTTTCACGTCGCCCTCGAGATGCACATTAGAAATAGTCGCTATCCATCAAGAAAGTCAAAGAGTATAAAGTGAAAGCCACCAGTACAAAGTGTGATAAATGCAAATGTATTCACTGACATTTGAAAACCAAACGTCACATTTTCTGTTTTCCTGCCTCAGGTCAGTTTATCCTGCTAATGAAGCGGTTCCTAGGGTTTAACCTTTCTGCGGCGTTTGTGAACCTGCCACTTGTGTGACCTTCAAGTTAACTGTTCCTCGTTACTCTTGCACTTTTTGGATGCGGCTCTCGTCGGCCCTGAAGCTCCGTTCTCATGCTTAAACAAATCGAGCAGAATCATTCATAAAAGTGGGCCGGAAACGTAAGGATACGTGTTCCCAGCATTATTAAAATGCATATGTTTAATTTATGATCCAAGACGTTCAAAGGGGATCAGCTGTCTGGGAATAAAGTCCGACATTCCTTTGCCATATGTATTCCCTCCTGCGTTTTCATTCATCCTGGCCGCTGTCTACATCACAAGAGCGCGACGTGTCGGGAGAAATCCCACCTGAAGCTGAGAAATCATAAAGCATTACTCTGAAGAGCACAATACTGGCTGAGCTTCACAATTCACCACACTTTCCCAAGGAAAAATACTCTTCTGTTCGTGATTTGATTTATTTGAGTGCTTTTAGTTTTTAGGAAGAATGTTGTGCTAGACTCACAGTACTGTTTTAACATCCCCCCCCCCCCCACACACACACATTATTATAATTTTTAATTTGCAGCACAATATTTGAAATTTGGGGGGACAAAGCCAAATGTAATTTAATTATTTAATTTGAGTAAATTGAACTACTCACTTCCAAAACTCTCAAATAACATGCTTGAGGCTTAATATAATATTATACATAATATTAGTATATTATAAAATTAAGCCTATATTATAAAAAAATGCATATATATATATATATCTTTATTCAATTTTATTTACACACACACACACACACACACACGCACACACACACATATATTAGTGCTGTGCTGATATTAATCTATAATAATTATATATAAAATATTTTAAGGATCATGTGACACTGAAGTCCGCAGTAATGATGCTGAACATTCAGCTTTGATCACAGGAATAAATGACATTTTAAAGTATATTAAAATGGAAAACCATTATTTTAAATTAATAATATTTCACTGTTTTCTCTGTATTTTTGATCAAATAAATGCCGACTTCCTTCAAAAACACTAAAAATGGTTTTGACCGATACTACACACACACACATACACACACACATTTATTTATTTATGTATTTTATATTTTATACTGTACTGATGAATGGCTTATAGAAAATATTTTTTATCGTATCGTATTTTTGATTCAGTTATATAATCAGTTTTATTTGCACAAAAGGAAAAAAAAAAAAAAGTCTCTATAATGATTATTAGGATGAATGTTGGATCATAACATTGTTGGGTAACTTTTTTTTCCCTCCAAAAAATGTTCTAATTATTTCTTATTTCCGAATGAATCATTCTTTTAAACCATATATTTTTTAAATGATTTACTTGAACTGATTGATTTATAATGCATTTAATGTAAGAACTGTTTCCAAATGTGAAATATAGTAAATTTAACTAAATATTTATTTCAGCGTAACCCTGAAATGTATAAATGCAGTGCATGGGAAACATGTTTTTGGTGGCAACTCTCCAGTAGAGAAGTGCTGCTTTATTTCTTATCTCTATGGAAAATCCGACCGTAACGGGTTAATTTTCTCAGAGCTCCTGGGCCTATTCAGCGTCACATCTATTGGAAAGCTGTCATCGCTCTCAGTGTTTTTACAGTACCAATAGCAGGTGGGCCACTGTCTGGACCGCTGGCCTCTGGCTATGGCTTTATAACACCGATATTTCAAAACATCTCATGTGTGAATCATAGAGGAGGGAGGGCTGTCTGAAAATCGTAGCTTCACAACCTGTAAAATACAGTGAGTTTACTAAAACACACGTTTCTTTGGCTCTGGACGTTTCTCCTGCAGTTTGAATCAGGAGTTTCATACGGCGTAACGTCACTCAATCACACCCTTCAGCTAATCATCCTGCTGTCATCCTGCGACATTCATCTCACCAGTCTCCAGAAATTAAAGCAGGCGCTTCTTCCCAATCTGATTCGTGGAGTTTACCCGCAGCGCTTGCCTTCTTTGATCAAAACAAGGAGATGTTAAGGATTCGAAGACATGCTGTGCGGTTAAAGAGTCTTTCCTGGGGCGGACAATTAACACTCGCCATTCTCAACAGATAGTTCATGCCGATCATACCGGGAGGCAGCAGTTATGGTGCTTGAATCGCAATTTTAATTACCATTAAGGTTACCAGCAGGACAAGTAAAAAAATGTACAGGGGAGATTGTTTGAGATGAACGTGTCTAGAGATTTGACACTCGAATAGAGATGTACACTAACTGAGAAACCGTTTTAAGATGACATGCTGCTGAATTATGCTAATTAAGTAATGTAATTTGCGTGACTCTAATTCTGTACAGTCATGGAAACCCGTTTAAGCAAGAATGTACAAGAGGCCGAGCTTCATACAGCGCAACAGTGATGTCCTTCCTGTTGATTTCAAGAAAGAAGAGTTCTAAACCTTGAATTGAATCACAATATTACAATATTGCATAATTTTGATTTGAAGTGCAGTATTTGAAATCTGGGAGAAAAAAGATAAATGTAGGCTACTTTAATTCTTTTATGAAGAAATTAAACTACTCACTTCCTACACTCTGCTTACATGTGTGTATATATTTCAAATACAGTATATGTAAGGAATAATTGACTCCTGACTGTTGAATTATTAGAAAATAATGCACACTCGAAGTAGTGGCCGTTGCACCTCAGGTGTGCCTTATTTTCTAATAATTCAACAGTCAATTTTTTCCATTTATACTACACTGTAAAAAAATATTTCCGTTAAATTTACAGTAAAAAAACAACAGCTGTGGTTGCCCGAAATTTTAGGTTTAAGTTAGGTTTCACGGATTTAACTTAAATTTATAGTAAAATACAGCATTTCATTAACTGATATCATTTTAATTGGCCGACCTATTGAAGAACTAATATCTGTTTTGTACCTTTCATAATACACTGACAACCAGGGTTGCACAACTCAATCACCACTCAATTGCTGCTCAAAACTAGCCCAATCATGTTTTAGGGGGGGTCTCCCAGTAAAAATCGCATTCCGGGGGGTAAAATCCGCGTTTTTGCCGGGGTTCCCCTGGTAAAATTAGCATTCCAGGGACTAAATATCATGTTATTTGGGGTCGCTTCAATCCGCAGATATGAAAAACAACCCACGACAACAGCGTTAAAGTATCCCAATTCTGCGGGAAAACCGCAGACTTGGCAACACTGCTGACAACCACCAAACACAATTGCTGATGAGAGTCACATGATGAAGCTTTTCCACCAGCTGAGAAGATTAATACTAATATATAGAAGGTGCACAGTGTCATTCACACAAACACTGAACACCATCACGGTGACACACATGAAATTTTAAAAATGCAATAAACATTAAACCCTAATGTACAGAACTGATTAAGAAAAAAAGAAGAACCAGTTATTTCAACGCAGGGAATTCTGGGAAAGCCAATACTTTTTCACTTCCAAAAACTGTAAATGTAACGGTATTTTACTGTAAAATTAAATGAAAGTGAATGGGCGCATCACTGTTTGTTCAACTCTTCCCTCTTTTTGTGGCAGGAATTGATATATAATATTGAGCTTGTGCATCATGCTTCAACCTTTTGAAGTTGGGATAAGTCATTTCAAATTTGGGAAAGAAGTGTTTTCGAATTTCTCACCAGCGAGGTAATAACTGTGCGGTTCTTGAGGTAGATAAACGTACAGTTTCACTATTAGTAGAGACATTGCTGCCGTGAGAGACTCGCAGACTCAGATAGGCTAATTCACAGATTGAGTGACCACAGCGTGGCTATAGACTTCTCCCCCAAGTTCAAATACGGTGCTTCAAATCAAAGTTTGGTGGTA
Organism: Elopichthys bambusa; assembly: GCA_037101425.1. Lineage (NCBI taxonomy): Eukaryota > Metazoa > Chordata > Actinopteri > Cypriniformes > Xenocyprididae > Elopichthys > Elopichthys bambusa. The sequence continues at coordinate 30,832,608 of CM074446.1, read as the reverse complement.
GATACGTCTTGAAAGGTTTATAAATTATCATCAGTTCCTCTATAGAGAAAATTAACATTTTTACTTTGCGGTCTATGACTGTTATATTCGCAGTTAGTGCAGCAGACGGACTGTATTCACAGTATAACATGACCTCACGTCAACTGTGAAGTTGCATTAGTTTCATAGTTGCAATAGATGTCAACCATAAAATCATCTCCGAGACATCTTTATTCCAACCAACTGGTAACTTTGAACAGTCGGTGTCCATGAAAAATGAACAAAATAAAGTCAGGCGGAGAGCACTATCAGTGTGAAGTGTGATATGGACTCACATTCCCACATTACCAGCCTGGAGTTAAAGGAGAGGCTGATTTTGAGAAATCACATCATAGGTGTTATAGGTGTTAATATATACAATACTGTGCAAAAGTCTTAGGCCAGCATTAGATGTTGTTTTAGCAATGGTATAATGACCATATATAATTATTTCTCTGTCTCTTTATTAGAATATAACAAGAAAACACAGGGAATTTGTATGCTAAAGTTGCAAGTATTTAGTGACCTCCACTTATACTTGAGCAATAGCAGGAACTGGATTTCTTAAACCTAAATGGAATGAAAAAAGGACTGAAAGAAAGAAGTTTCTCAGAGTTTCTTCTCTGAGAAACTGGAAGAAGTCCAGGAGGTCACACTAAATACTGATTTTTGCTTAAAGAAGCCATTTTATTTCTGATTTTTTTTACATTTTGTTTACATATTTCCTGTATTTTCTGTTTGTATCGTAATATAGACCAAAAAATAAATATGGATGGTTATTAAAACATTGCTAAAACAACAAAGCTTTTGCACAGTACTGTGTGTGTGTGTGTGTGTGTGTGTCTGTGTGTGTGTGTATATACACACACAGTCATATATATATACACAGTCAAACCAAAATGTATTCAGACACCTTGAACATTTCATTCATTAATACGGTTTATTCACTATAGTTTAAAAAAGGGTAATAAATTATGACAAGATCTCAAAGTTAATCTGTGTCAGAAAAAAAATTATCTTAATTATGTCAGATAACACTTACATGGTCAGGGCAAAGTGTGTGTATATATATATATATATATATATATATATAAAATATAGTGAATTAAAAGTCCCCCTTAAATCAAAATTTACATTTTTTAGCTTTTAGTATGAATATGTTAGCCTTAAATACACAATATGTAAGATTTTTTGATTAAAATATCCAAAAACCACTAGAACAGTGTTATATATTTTGTTGACTTGTGTACTTACATTATCCCAAATGTTTCCAAGAATGTTTAAATCCAGAGAAATAAGCCATTTTCACCAGGACACAGACCGGTGTCTGTGCGTTGCCTATCAATATCATTATATCCGTCTTACCCTCGATTTCCGGTTTTATTTTGTAGAAACCATGGAAACACCAAAGACGCTTTAATATATTATGTGTTTTATTAGACAAAGGAACAACTGTTTGGATACATTTATAGACTGGAAACTAATCGTTGTTATCAATCGTTCTTATTGTTTGAATCTCGTTTTCTTGATTTACCGCAAGTACCATGTTTTACCATGCTATATCTACTCCATACAATTTTGGCAACAGATTACAAGCAATATTATTAATTAAAGTCAACAAATAGAACTGAGTTAGAATTAATCAAGTTAATTCCTTAAGTCAAAATTTAAACAAAAATATCTGAATAACAGACAGACGTCAATTTTTTTTTTATTGCCAATATTGACGACACCTGGGGCCAGATTTACTAAACGGGGCAAATTAGCGTGAGAGCGCAATTCCACAAATGCGCTGATGGGAGTGGCAAGTTTTGCGCACAATCTGACGCGCGAATTAAAGAACACAGACGCAGTCAAATCATTTACATAATGACCAACGCAATTTACCAAGAGCAGTGCAAATCAGCGTTGAGTCGCAAATAAAACAGAGCTGATTCTCATCAGGTGAGGGTCGACACACGCGCAACTTGTTACATGTAATATAGACCTAATATTGTATGCCAAGCCATGTTGGCCTGTATATATATGGCCTATATATATATATATATATATAGGCTAACATGGCTTGGCAAATGATATGTTCGGATAACGTCTTCCTCTGGCATTCCAAAGAAATTAATATGAGTGGAAAATATTTTCTCCCTTCTGCCACGCACTCTCTGTGCCATGCAGCCATGTCGCAAATTATTAATTTAAATACTCTCCTCCCATAAATTTTGCGTCTGAAAGGGAAACTCCTACAAATGCATATGCAATAAGGTCAGCTGCAAAAACAACTCAGTCCACGCCTTTCCAGCGCTAATTTTGCACTGCGTGTCTTTAGTAAATCCCGACAGTAGTTTTTTAACGCCAAAAGGGGGTTTGCATTGGCGCAAGCTGTTAGTAAATCTGGCCCCTGATGATAACGAGCAGAATCACTGAAGGAACGAAAAACACAAGAATGAACAGAGGTTTCGATGTTGATTGTATTGAAGCGTGTTGGTCACCATTATGGCGATCAGTGTTTCATTTAGATGGCCAGTTTGACGGTTTTTCTTTTTCTGTCCGTTTGTGGTTTTTGTAATGTTGTTTGTTAATTTTACACATTTTTAAATGGTTGACTTTTTAAGGATTGTAACTCAATTCTTTTATGTTGAATTTAATTAATAATATTGCATGTAACCTGTTGCCACAATTTTATTGAGTAGATAGAGAGTATTACTTTTTACAGTGAAGTGCCTCATAGCAGCCGCCAAGCGAACGCAGAGAGTCACGTTATAACAACTTTCAACACACAAATGTATCTAATATGATAAACAGCGCTGCGTTACCTGGAAGCGGGGACTGCAGCATATAGTAATAAAAACGCTGCTGCTCTCGAGCCCTGTGTCACGCTCGTTTCTCATTAGCAGTCGCTCCAGTGGCTTCGTTCCTCTCCAACGGGTTTCAGACACACCCTGCTTAATGATAATAAATCTGTAATACATTAGCTCACCCATGAGCATAATTTCTGCCTGAGCAACGTCGGATTCTTTTCCACTGGCTGTAGACATGAAGACAACACCTCCCATGATTCCACGAAATCAAAGCTACGCCTTTGTTTTGAATAATCACCTCTAGTTTTTGAGTTATACTCAACACTGTATTTTACTTATATATATTTATATATATTTTTGGATTGCATGAAAAATGAACAAAATAAAGTCTGCGTCTCTTTTCTGTTTCATAACCCTTTACGTTAGAACAACACAGTTTGATTGAGTGCCTTGAAAAGCCACAGAAATTGATATTCTGCTGTCACTTCCTTAAAATATCACCGCAGAACGAGCAATTACCGCCTCATTCTCAGACCATTGTGTTTGGTCATTTAGTTCTGACTCCATTCAGACGGAACACTTTATCACAAGACACTAGCCGCTTTTAATTATCCATTCATTTTCTTTCAGAAGAACTGCCATATAATTAATTTCTTTTTATTCACTTTTTATTTGTCTCAATGATAGCTCAATTATTTTTATAGGCTAGTGATGTTGCGATATCTGTAAGTTCGGACCAAATGGCCTCTCGTTTCATTGTAGTGATGATAACGGAATGAATTGCTCATAAGACTGGAGTTGTTCATTTCTCTGCCCAGGGCGGTTGGTTAAAGCGGCGGTTATTGCAGAGAAAGCTCTTTTCCGAACACATTAAACCATGAGGCAATAAATCTTGTTTGTGAAAATGTTTAAAATCCTCTAACGAAGATTGTGATTTTTATCTTTACCTTTAAAATGAAATCCTTGACATTGAAAACAATAGATGGGTAATGCGTTTTCTCCATGTAAAAGTTTTTTTTTTGTTGTTGTTTTTCTTTGTTGAGACCTTAGTGCCATTTTGGAGTTGAGAAGATTTGCATCTGTTCTTGGAGCTTCAGCAGCTGGTGTTTCTCTGTGTCATTAGTGAGTTCAGTGATCATTCCTCTCACTGCATCACACACCGACATAAAGAAACAAACCCTTTATTACAGGCCAAACAAATGTGATTGCAGAGGGACCATGTGAAACCTGCTGTTGGGTGCATACAGAATGCGTTTGGGGAAAACATTAGTGAAGATGTATTAAATACTGTAAGCGTTATCTGTTCTGCTGAGATATAGTGTGTCAGTGATACAGAGCAGCTGGAGAGACAGGAAATGAATTCATTTTCATTTACCGGCGAGCAGAGACACAGGCGCTGTTGCCTGATGTGTTTGTGGATGTGCTGAACGCAGCGAGCCGAGCCTGAGTAAAGACTTACAGGGAAATGGTAAATGTTAACCAGGGATGGACAGAATCGAATAATTAATTGCCTCTCAATTCACGAGGGTGAATTTTAATTGAATTGGATTAGAATAGAGTGGTGCAGAACCCAGAAGACTAATTCACCAGCGGTTCCTCTGAGATTTATGAGTAAATATAACTTGACTATAATTCTATCTATCTATCTATCTATCTATCTATCTATCTATCCGTTTTTGATCCATCATCCATCCATCCATTTCTTATCCATCCATCCATCCATCCATCCATTTTTGATCTATCCATCCATCCATTTTTGATCCATCCATCCATCATCCATTCGTCCATCCATTTTTGATCTATCCATCCATACATCCATCCATCAATTTTTTATCCATCCATCCATTTTTGATTTATCCATCCATTTGTTATCTATCCATCCATTCGTTTTTTATCCATACATCCATTTTTCATCCATCCATCCATCCATCCATCCATCCATCCATCAATCCATCCATCATCCATCCATCCATCCATCCATCCATCCATCCATCATCCATCCATCCATCCATTTCTTATCCATCCGTCCATTTTTGATTCTATTCATCCATTTTTGATCTGTCCATCCATACATCCATCCATTTTTGATCTATCCATCCATCCATTTTTGATCCATCCATCCATCCATTTTTGATCCATCCATCCATTTTTTATCCATCATCCATCCATTTCTTATCCATCCATCCATCCATTTTTGATCTATCATCCATATATCCGTCCATCCATTTTTGATCTTTCCATCCATCCATTTTTATCCATCCATCTGTCCATCCATTTTTGATCCATCATCCATCCATTCATCCATCCATTTTCAATCCATCCATTCATCATCCATCCATCCATCCATCCATTTTTGATCCATGCACCCATCATCCATCCATCCACCATTTTTGAGTCCATCCATCCATTTTATCTATCCATCCATTCATTTTTTATCCATCCATCCATTTTTGATTCCATTCATCCATTTTTGATCCATTCATCCATCCATCCATCCATCCATCAATTTTTTGATCCATCCATCCATTTATGATTTATCCATCCATCCATTTTTGATTTATCCATCCATCCATTTTTGATCCATCCATCCATCCATCCATCCATTTTTTTTATCTATCCATTTATCCATACATACATACATTTTTGATCCATTCATCCATCCATCCATCAGTTAGAGACAAATTCACAATAGAATTTAGGAAGGTAAATGTATTCTCAATGCAAATCTGAACAGTGCACAACCCTGCTGTTGAGAAAAACGGCCATTCATATTGTGAGCCGGGGGGAAAGTTTGGTGCGTGACGCCCCTGAATGTTGAATAATTTGTGAAAGCGGATTGAGGAAATCAGGATACAGTAACACGTAATACTCTTAGCCGCCGGTAATGCTCACTAATGCTAACGTAATATGTGTTATGTAAACTGAATTAGGAGACACATAAACAAGTTCATAAACCCTCAAATGGCCATGTGGAAAAGAGTAGGGTTTGTTGTAGTGAAGGAAATATTCTTTGCAGGAAGATTATTGTGTTTATATGCTCACGGTGGGCTTTAACTTAGACAAGACTTTTAAAAAGGGCTGGAAGATGAATTGACATGCACTTCATAGCTGGCAAGGCTTTAGAAAAACTCTTTAACACATCTTATTGGCCAGGCGAGGTCGTCTGCTCTTAGAGAGCTGCTCTTTATCATCAGCATTCAGCCAAAGGAAGCGTCAGAGGAAATATATCCAATTAGATCACTCCAATCGATCTCTGCCTGTGTTTGCAACATGCTCGAGTCAGGCTAGCTTTCCTGCAGCATAACACAACAGGCTGATCTGATTAGCAACAGATTGAAGTACATTTAGTCCGACAGTAAAATTTCAAAGCCAATATGTGATGAATGAAATGAAAATAAGTAAAGGTAAACAATGAACTGGAAGAGTTCAGTTAGGAACATTACATGGAGTGGTTTTTAACATGTTGCTATGCAGTTGCTAGGGGGTTCTTGATTGTTGCTTGTTGATGTGGGTGGTTGCTATGGCATTATGGGTGGTTGCTAGCGCACTACTAACTGGTTACTAGGGTATTCTTGGTGGTAAGTGCATTCTGGGCAGTTGCTAGGGTGTTCTTGGAGGTGGCTAGGGCATTCTAGGTGGTTGCTATGATGTTTTGGGTAGTTGCTAGGGTGTTCTGGGTGGTTGCTAAGGGATCTTGGATTGTTGCTCGGGTGTTCTGGGTGGTTGTTAGGGCATTTTGGGTGGTTACTGGGGTGTTCTGGACAGTTTGCATTCCAAGTGGTTGCTATGATGTTTTGGGTAGTTGCTAGGGTTTTCTGGGTGGTTGTTAGGGCATTTTGGGTGGTTATTGGAGTGTTCTGGACAGTTGGCATTCTAGGTGGTTGCTATGGTGTTTTGGGTAGTTGCTAGGATGTTCTGGGTTGTTGCTGAGGCATTTTAGATTGTTGCTAGGGTGTTCTGGGTGGTTGTTAGGGCATTTTGGGTGATTACTGGGGCGATCTTGGAGGTGGTTCGGGCATTCTAGATGGTTGCTATGATGTTTTGGGTAGTTGCTAGGGTTTTCTGGGTGGTTGTTAGGGCATTTTGGGTGGTTATTGGAGTGTTCTGGACAGTTGGCATTCTAGGTGGTTGCTATGGTGTTTTGGGTAGTTGCTAGGATGTTTTGGGTTGTTGCTGAGGCATTTTAGATTGTTGCTAGGGTGTTCTGGGTGGTTGTTAGGGCATTTTGGGTGGTTACTGGGGTGTTCTGGACAGGTGGCATTCCAAGTGGTTGCTATGATGTTTTGCATAGTTGCTAGGGTGTTCTGGGTTGTTGCTGAGGCATTTTGGGATGGTTGCTAGAGTGTTCTGGGTGGTTGTTAGGGCATTTTGGGTGGTTACTGGGGTGTCCTGGACAGTTGGCATTCTAGGTGGTTTCTATGGTGTTCTGGGTTGTTGCTAGGATGTTCTGGGCAGTTACTAGGGCATCCAAGGTGGTTGCTAAGGTGTTCTGAACAGTTGCTAGGGCATCCCCCGTGGTTGCTAGGGCATCCCCCGTGGTTGCTAGGGTATTGCTACGTGGTTACTAGGGGTTGTTGTTCTGGTATTCTGGAAGGTTGCTAGTTGTTTTATTACGGTCTTGCGTGTAAAAAGTCCACCTTCGAATCTCTCCTTCAGTGCGCTTCTGTGAGATTTTTTCACCTGTTTTATTGTCCAGCACTTTGTTAATTCAACGCCTCAGTAACAGTGAAACTTATTGTAGCGAACATCACTTGTGTAACCTACAGGGATCCAGTATTTGTTTGACTGTGTAATTAGCAGCTAAATGATTGTTTGCTGATATTTGGATTGTGAGTGCTTTGGATTAGCCGATATCTAGAGCAAACAATATTGATTTTTTTGTTGTTGTTGAGATAATTATGTAAGCGTTGCAAATAATTATGGGATGGAATCTGATGGTCTTCACAGACAAAAGCTCTGTAAATCTAAATCACCTTTTATGATGCATGCAATCTGAAATGCTCCCTGATATGAGCTCTAATCTCCATGAATGCATGAGTACACTGAAGTCCAGTAGGGCGGTTTGCATCTTTCGTGTTGCGTTGGGTTGAGGTCCAGCCCGTGACACAGTGAACACGCGCACGAGACATGTACACAGCATCCACACTGATCCTAATTCACAATGGCTCCATTGTCTTGGTGAACACGAGAGTATTACAGCACGGCCTGTGATCTGTATACAAATGAGATCCAGCATATTTGACTTTGGACATCAGAATGGCAAGTGCTGCTCCGCTGTTGGCATACAGCATTCCAGCTCCAACTGATGCTGTGGGGACGAGACAGCGATTTGAACCACATCCAACACTCTCTGCTTTTCCAACTAGATTTTTTTTTTTTTTTCTTTCTTGCTGGGTCAATAGAGTATGCGCTGATCAGGGATTACTGTATATGCAATTGTGTGTACACATCGTTCTTGTTTCCAAAAGCACATTTATATTGTTATGGATGCACATTATAAGATTAAAATACCTATGGAAGCTTATTTGTCCCATAGAATAAAAAATAAAAATGTAATTGGGAGTTTCTACACACAAACTTAGAAATGTGAGAAATAAATTCAGGGAGAAAAAAAGTCAGAATTGTGAGAGAGCGCAACCAAAAATATAAACAGAATTGCAAAATTTGAACTCATAATTTTGAGAAAAAAAGTAAGAATTACGAGATATAAACTCAGAATTCAGGGAGAAAAAAAGTCAGAATTACGAGATATAAACTCAGAATTCAGGGAGAAAAAAAGTCAGAATTACGAGATATAAACTCAGAATTCAGGGGAAAAAAAGTCAGAATTACAAGATATAAACTCAGAATTCAGGGGAAAAAAAGTCAGAATTACAAGATATAAACTCAGAATTCTGGGGGAAAAGTCAGAATTACGAGATATAAACTAAATTTTGATGAAAAAAGTCAGAATTACGAGATATAAACTGAATTTTGATGAAAAAAGTCAGAATTACGAGATATAAACTGAATTTTGATGAAAAAAGTCAGAATTACGAGATATAAACTCAGAATTCAGGGAGAAAAAAAGTCAGAATTATGAGATATAAACTCAGAATTCAGGGAGAAAAAAAGTCAGAATTATGAGATATAAACTGAATTTTGATGAAAAAAGTCAGAATTACGAGATATAAACTGAATTTTGATGAAAAAAGTCAGAATTACGAGATATAAACTGAATTTTGATGAAAAAAGTCAGAATTACGAGATATAAACTCAGAATTCAGGGAGAAAAAAGTCAGAATTACGAGATATAAACTCAGAATTCAGGGAGAAAAAAGTCAGAATTACAAGATATAAACTCAGAATTCAGGGGGAAAAAAAGTCAGAATTACGAGATATAAACTCAGAATTCAGGGAGGAAAAAAGTCAGAATTACGAGATATAAACTCAGAATTCAGGGAGAAAAAAAGTCAGAATTATGAGATATAAACTGAATTTTGATGAAAAAAGTCAGAGTTACGAGATATAAACTCAGAATTCAGAGAGAAAAAAGTCAGAATTACGAGATATAAACTCAGAATTCAGGGAGAAAAAAAGTCAGAATTATGAGATATAAACTCAGAATTCAGGGAGAAAAAAAGTCAGAATTATGAGATATAAACTGAATTTTGATGAAAAAAGTCAGAATTACGAGATATAAACTGAATTTTGATGAAAAAAGTCAGAATTACGAGATATAAACTCAGAATTCAGGGAGAAAAAAGTCAGAATTACGAGATATAAACTCAGAATTCAGGGAGAAAAAAAGTCAGAATTACGAGATATAAACTCAGAATTCAGGGAGGAAAAAAGTCAGAATTACGAGATATAAACTCAGAATTCAGGGAGGAAAAAAGTCAGAATTACGAGATATAAACTCAGAATTCAGGGAGAAAAAAAGTCAGAATTACGAGATATAAACTGAATTTTGATGAAAAAAGTCAGAATTATGAGATATAAACTCAGAATTCAGGGAGAAAAAAAGTCAGAATTACGAGATATAAACTGAATTTTGATGAAAAAAGTCAGAATTACGAGATATAAACTCAGAATTCAGGGAGAAAAAAAGTCAGAATTACGAGATATAAACTCAGAATTCAGGGAGGAAAAAAGTCAGAATTACGAGATATAAACTCAGAATTCAGGGAGGAAAAAAGTCAGAATTACGAGATATAAACTCAGAATTCAGGGAGAAAAAAAGTCAGAATTACGAGATATAAACTGAATTTTGATGAAAAAAGTCAGAATTATGAGATATAAACTCAGAATTCAGGGAGAAAAAAAGTCAGAATTACGAGATATAAACTGAATTTTGATGAAAAAAGTCAGAATTACGAGATATAAACTCAGAATTCAGGGAGAAAAAAAGTCAGAATTACGAGATATAAACTCAGAATTCAGGGAGGAAAAAAGTCAGAATTACGAGATATAAACTCAGAATTCAGGGAGGAAAAAAGTCAGAATTACGAGATATAAACTCAGAATTCAGGGAGAAAAAAAGTCAGAATTACGAGATATAAACTGAATTTTGATGAAAAAAGTCAGAATTACGAGATATAAACTGAATTTTGATGAAAAAAGTCAGAATTACGAGATATAAACTGAATTTTGATGAAAAAAGTCAGAATTACGAGATATAAACTCAGAATTCAGGGAGGAAAAAAGTCAGAATTACGAGATATAAACTCGCAATTCCAAATTTATAACTATATAAACACAATTGTGAGAAAAAAGCCAGAATTGTGAGATTAAAAAGTCACAATTACCTTTTTAAATTTGTTTTATTCCATGGCGGAAACAAGATTCCATTCTTACCTGTGCCAAACTCACACACACAAGTTTCATTCAGATGATCTATGAATCTATCCTTAACTTTAAAACACAGGCGATTAAAATATCCACTGAATCAACATGAGTACACGTGTCTAAAAACAGTAAAGTGCTTCATCCAGACAGCAGATATCCTTGTGTTCAATACATCAGCATCAGTAAGCAGTTCTTGTGATGCTTTTCTTGGGTTTCAGTCTGAGGGCCGGCGGCCATTAGATGGTGAACATCATTTATCTTCAGAGTCATTAATTATTTGTGTGTAGTTATTTATCGGCACTTACTCAGAACATACGGTTGGAAAACTCATATCTCTGTGAAGTTTATCAAGCAAGGAATATGATTTTCCATCTCACACGAGTGAATACTACTCTTTCTTTTACCCCTCATGATAGATTCCGCAGCAGTAGCTTTCTGCACCTCCATTTACAACAACAATCAATCACGATAAATTTATCTCTGGGATGAGGTTCAAACTTGTGTGATTTTTTTTTTTTGCCAGCTATGCCGTCAATGGAAAATTATATGGCATAACAAGTAATCAAAATGCCTATTGTGATGCCGAGGGCTGGGTGAAAGGCGAATGCGAGGAATATCATCTTTCGCTTTGAAATAAGATGGAGGCAACATGCGGTCTGTGCGCAGCTCAGCGGGAGAACGCGGCTGTTTGGCGAGGAGAGATTGCTGCTGGAGCGATGACCTCATCCCCCCGAGCCACCCTCCCGCTGCTCGATGTGACCAGAATATAGGGGACAACTGGCCTCCGCAGCCGGAGGAGCTGTGTAATTTGGATCGGCGCCCCTCTGAAGGCCAACTACATCCGAAAGCACTTGTTCCACAAACAGTCTGGAGAGCAGGGCTGCTTCTGAAGGTCATCAGAACTCTTTAAAGCAACAGGTTGAAAGGCTCTACATTACTGATGTTTCACTGAATTCAAGGTGCTCGGCTTCAG
>CM074446.1:30793495-30818495 GCA_037101425.1 Elopichthys bambusa | reverse complement strand
CTTCTCCTGCGTCTGTAACCGAACACACATTCGCAGTGAGAAGCGCTGGGTTCACATCATCACACCTCCCGCCGAACCGAAAGCACATGAAATAACTGATGACCCGCGCGCTCCTTCATCTCTCCCGCATTAGAATGACGGAGTGTGACGCGCGCGTCCGGATCGCGGGTGTGTTTCTCGAGCTCTGCGTGTATCCGAAGGGACTTCAGCTCTCCATCTCAGTCTGAGATCGCGCTCTGTTTCTGCCGGCAACTTCTTCTAACCTCTGAGAACGGACACATTGACTCTCTCTTGGACTAAGAGTGCGCTCGCGACTTGTGTGGAGGAGAAGCTCCTACTGACTCGTTTTTGATAAAAGTTGATAACATGTGTGTGTTTTATGTGTTAGAATGAACCCTTAAAACACCGACTGTGTGATTTTTGTCTCTCCGACGGCGCAGTCCACAATTATTGACCGTAGTGCGGACATTCACACCACTGACAGAAGATCGTGGACATCTCAACACTTGCTCTGACATCAGCCGAGCCACAGATGTGAATGAAAGTGATCTGAAGAAAGAGGAATATACGTGTCCAAGAGTGCTGTAGTGATGCTGCAAGTGGAAATGATCATATTCGTGGGTGTGATTCTGTGGATGTGTGTATTTAGTCAAGAGCCCAGCTCAAAGGTGATGGCTGATCGATATGCTGTCTACTGGAACCGAACCAACCCTAGGTGAGCGGATCTCTATTTATATTCACCGCTGTTTCGCTGGAACTTTGTATACGTGACACTTTAACTTTGTATTACATTTCTAGAGAAATATACGCTGATGTGAGCGGCATTAGCTAATTAAAAATAATCGAAATGAATATTAAGATAACATTATCGCAACGAGATGTGTTAAAAAGGCGATGTAATAATGAATGTAGACACTTTTTTAAATTTCGCTACAGTCCGCGCGCATCGGCCGTGTTTCCGTCGATTATTCGCGAAATCGTGTTTTTTTTTTTTTTTTTTTCACGGAACAGTAGAATAATATTAATTCTGTTTATGTGAATACATATTTTGTGTCATTTCGGCAAAAGTGAGGTAAACTCAGAAAACACAACTCAACAGCATCGTTATAATAATAATAATAATAATAAAAATAAAAATCGCGCGTTTTTTCGCGACCGTTGCATCGCTACTTTTGCCGATCGGAATTTATATTCTAAAGTTTACTTGTTTTGTTCCATACTGTAATTTGTTCTGATTCAGGTGGTTATTTTAGCATCGATCTGGTGGATTTAACGATTTTTTTTAAGTCGTGATGCATTCCCCCCCCCCCCCCCCCCCCCCAGTAGCCTACAATTGTTATGATAGGCTACAGATGTACATTTGCATAGTCCACAAAAAATATAATTAATTGGTTGCTTACATGAAAAAATACTATAGTAAATACTATGGTGTTTTTGAACCATACTATAGTAAATTGTAGTATACTGTATATATTATAGTATTTACAACACTTGCTACAGCATACTGTAGTATTAACTGCAGTGAACTGATAAACTGTAATAAATACTGTAGTATACTTTGGTTTTTACTACAGTAAACTGTAGTGTATTGTAGTATAATATACCCTATAGTTGTAGAAAACTTAGTACAGTATTGGGTAAAGTAATTTGTTTACATTACTATAGTTATTATATTATCACAGCAACTATAGAATTACCACAACAAATTAATTCAAGTACTTTACTACAGTATGGTTCAAAAACACTTTAGTGTTTACTATAAATTACTATAGTATTTTTTCATGAAATCACGTTGCTTTTAAGTTGATTCACTGATAGTGGAGCTGAAATAAAACCTAAATTTAACATATGAATTATGCTGTTTATTATCCTCACGTTTTTTGAACTAATACATTAATTAATGAATTAAAAACCAGGTGTAAACCATGTATTTGTGCCACCAGACGGGATTTGTTTCACAAAGGAACGACTGAACTGTAAACGACTTTGCAATCCTCAGCTGAAAAAGAGTTAAAATCGCTTACACTATTAAGACGAGGTAAATGCATTTAATTTAAACAATATTATATTTTTCTAGACCAAAAAAATAAAAGCATTTTGTTTGTGCTTATTGAAGTGTTTCATAGGTCAGAAAAAAAAAAAAATTAAATCAATTTTCTATTTACAAGCTGATAATTAGTTTTAAAGCGAAAGAATAACTTCACAATTAGCTTTAAACAGGCTACATAATATAACCATTGAATTTTCAATTTAACCTGTATGTTATTTAAAATGTTTAATATTTGATGGGACATTCGCAAATGTACACTTGTACACAGACACATAAGACGCACACAAGTCTTTTTTTTCAATGCATAAGTTGCATATCATATTTAAAACTTGTTTAAATGGATCAGACAGTTTTGAAACCTGCCGCCAGACTGAATAGTTCTCCTCTGATTAGATGTTTTGTGGTCAGAATTTCTCCCCTGCTTTGAGAGCTCAGTTTATTTATGTGACACTTTGTTTAAACAGAAAAATGCAAAGTCAGATTTCATTTTATATGTGACGCTGAAAAGCCGCAGTTTCATTTGGGCACAAGGTGATTATTCTATCGAAAAATTAAGAGTTTCAGATCGCCATGTACAGAAAAAAGTTTCTGTATTTTTTCTTCTTCTTCACATTTTTGGGGAGTAACCTTAGTTCGCTGAAGCACAGATGGTTAACAGCGATTCACGTTAGGTTTGGGCCTGTAAGAATCCAGTGGTTTCCTGAGTCTTGTGTGTTTTATTGTCTTGTTTTTACTTGTGGAAAGCAGATATAATCACAGAAGGGATGTTGTTTGTCAGATTTACAGTAATCGTGCATTCACCCTCACAAATTATAGCGGATCTGAAAGAGAAGTGTGCAGGAATTCATTTTGCATGATGTCTATGTGGACGTATAGTCAAAAACACATTTTTAGCAGTGCATCTGCTCTCTTTGTATTCGTCGCATGAACTCTGACTGAATATTAGAAGGGCGCATGAATTGACTCACAAAGGCACCAGTCTGTTGGCTGTCCACACTTCATTGGCTCGCACCTCCGTTATGAGTATGAATTGTTAATTGGTTAATTACTCACCGCACCTTTGGCACACTAAATGACCGTAATGAGGACGCCGTACCGTTTCCCATGCTGAAGAGCCCCCGCGAGCCAGATTCCCCTCTGACTTCCTTCCCCTTTAACTGCGACTCTCTTTATTTCTCAGTGCCATGCTGAGCGGAGAAAATGAATGAATACAATTAGATATTTCAGGACCTTCATTCCGGCTGTGCGGCTCCTCTACTGGAGACCCGGGCGCAGGGGTCACGCGGCCTCTGAACGGAAACCCAGCATACATTCGGCTGTAACACGATAGTTGGTTTGCTCGTGAAAATGTTCCATGATGAACCGGTCAGAAATGTGTTCCCACTCGACTCAAACGTGCTGGACCATCCAGTGTTTACAGGACAACCGTGATTATGTTTACAAAAGTGTTTCCCGTAAAAGTCCCTAAACACGAGTTACCATATATGTGTATAATATTTTTAATAAGCTATATATATATATACACACATGTATATCAGTTTAAAACATTAAGGTTTTTTAATACTTTTGAAAGAAGACTCTTCTGCTCACCGAGGTTGCATTTATTTGATCAATACTGTAAAATACTTTATAATAATAATACTGTAATTAATACTGTAAAAAATGTGAAATATTTTTACTATGTAAATCAGCTGTTTTCTTTGTGAATATATAGTAAAGTGTAATTTATATCCTATGATCAAAGCTGAATTTTCAGCATCACATGATCCTTCAGAAATCATTCTGATATGATGATTTGCTGCTCGAGAAACATTTATTATTATTATTATTATTATTAATGTTAAAAACAGCTGCTTAATATTTTTGTGGAAACTGATTTTTTTCTTCAGGATTCTTTGATGTCTAGAAAGTCCAAAAGAAAAGCATTTATTTTCAGCGATTTATTTAATGCATATTTGCTAAATTAAAGTATTCATTTCTTTTTTCTTTTTTTTCTTTTTTTTTTTTAATCTTACTTAACCCAAACTTTTGAATGGTGGTGTATCATAATTTCCCCCCAAAAAACTTGCAAAACTCCCCCCACACACACACAAAAAAAAAAATGCATTTTCAATATTGATAATTAATATAATAATTTCTTAATAATAATAATAATAAATTACACTTTACTATATATTCACATAGAAAACAGCTATTTTTAATTATAATAATATTTGACATTTTTTACTGTATTTTTGATCAAATAAACGCAGCCTTAGTGAGCATAAGAGACTTCTTTAAAAAAAACCTTAATGTTTCCAATATAATTTTTTATTTAATTTTTACCTGTTATTTATTAATATTGCATTTTTAAAAGTTTCTACTGCTGGAGAAACTCAATTCATATTGAATTGAACTGACCTCCACAAACTTTGTGCTCCGCATGTAACAGCTTACATGCACTTGTATGTATTTTATGTGCATTTTAGCACCTTCTCATTTCTCTTCTGTGGAAGGTTTAAAAAGTAAAGCAATACATCATCTACCTCAGCTGAGAAATGTAAAACACTGTACGTTCCTCGTGCGTGTGGCGCTGCTGGCTGCTTTCTTCAGTCATATATGAAAACAGAGCCTCTTATTCTTCAGTCTTAAACAGATCCTGCTGCAATTCAGACTGACTTGACTAGTTTTGACACTGCCTATTTTCCTCTTTGAGCCTTGTAAAAACCTCTCCCGTGGTATGTAGAATGTGCTTTGCCTTTTTGCTGTCGAAATTCATTCTCAGAGGGGATTAAAGATGGTTTGTGTACTGAAGAGTTCAGCAGGTCCATGAGAAACCTGGTCTGGAGAATTATTATTATGATTTTAAAGAACAGACGATGACATAAAGGACAAAAATTAGACGAGGATGACAGTGGATTAATGTTAGGCAGAAAAATAACATCACTGTAACCCTGCAACAGCTCATTAGGTGCTTAAAAAGGCAGCAGGACATTATGCCACGACACAATGTTTTTATTTAATAAAGACAAAAACAAGTTGAGCCAGGGATTTGCTGTCTGTTGACTTTGGATACGCAGTGCCCGTATAAAACATCTCAGTATCAGATGCTCTTTCAAGATAAGGCTTTGTAAACGCTGATGCCCGCTGTCGTGGTCTGACAGTCGATTCTGCTCTGGATTAGACGTACATGAGTGAACGCTGGAGATGCAGCTGCAGTTCACTTCAGAATCTGCATGCAGGATGAATTTATTTTCAGCAACATTCTTGTGCATAATTAGATTTGTTTAATTCAGTGCAAACTCTGCCTTTAATCTAAAACCGCATGTCTTACTGTCCTGGTCCGTTTTTAGTATGTGACAGAAGACATTTTGTTGTACATGTTTTGTGCATTATAATTTATAAGAATGCATACACTAAAAAAATGCTGGGTTAAAAACAACCCAAGCTGGGTTGAAAATGGATAAACCCAGCAAAAGGGCTGTATTACCCCGGCGATTGGGTTAAATGTTTGCCCAACCTGCTGGGTAGTTTTATTTAACTCAACTATTGATTAAAAATGACTGTATTTCTTGCTTAAGAAGAAAAATATGTTGGCAATTAACATTTATTAATATGTTTAATAAATCAACATTAATTAATATGTTTAATAAATCAACATTAATTAATAAGTTATAATAAATAATTTAAATAATATAATAAATACCAATTAAACAAACATTTATAAAACAACCTATTCACTGGGTTAAAACAACCCATTCCCTGGGTTAAAACAACCCATTCGCCGGGTTAAAACAACCCATTCGCTGGGTTATCGCTGGGTTAAAACAACCCATTCCCTGTGTTAAAACAGCCCATTCGCCAGGTTAAAACAACCCATTCCCTGGGTTAAAACAACCCATTCCCTGGGTTAAAACAGCCCATTCGCCAGGTTAAAACAACCCATTCCCTGGGTTAAAACAACCCATTCCCTGGGTTATCGCTGGGTTAAAACAACCCATTTCCTGTGTTAAAACAACCCATTCGCCGGGTTATCGCTGGGTTAAAACAACCCATTTCCTGTGTTAAAACAACCCATTCGCCGGGTTAAAACAACCCATTCCCTGGGTTATCGCTGGGTTAAAACAACCCATTTCCTGTGTTAAAACAACCCATTCGCCGGGTTATCGCTGGGTTAAAACAACCCATTTCCTGTGTTAAAACAACCCATTCGCCGGGTTAAAACAACCCATTCCCTGGGTTAAAACAACCCATTCGCCGGGTTAAAACAACCCATTCGCTGGGTTATCGCTGGGTTAAAACAACCCATTCCCTGTGTTAAAACAACCCATTCGCCGGGTTAAAACAACCCATTCCCTGGGTTAAAACAACCCATTCGCCGGGTTAAAACAACCCATTCGCTGGGTTATCGCTGGGTTAAAACAACCCATTCCCTGTGTTAAAACAACCCATTCGCCGAGTTAAAACAACCCATTCCCTGGGTTAAAACAGCCTATTCGCCAGGTTAAAACAACCCATTCCCTGGGTTAAAACAACCCATTCCCTGGGTTAAAACAACCCATTTGCTGGGTTAAAACAACCCATTCCCTGGGTTAAAACAGCCTATTCGCCAGGTTAAAACAACCCATTCCCTGGGTTAAAACAACCCATTCCCTGGGTTAAAACAACCCATTTGCTGGGTTAAAACAACCCATTCCCTGGGTTAAAACAACCCATTCCCTGGGTTAAAACAACCCATTCCCTGGGTTAAAACAACCCATTCGCCGGGTTAAAACAACCCATTCCCTGGTTTAAAGCAACCCATTCCCTGGGTTAAAACAACCCATTCGCCGGGTTAAAACAACCCATTCCCTGGGTTAAAACAACCCATTCCCTGGTTTAAAGCAACCCATTCCCTGGGTTAAAACAACCCATTCGCCGGGTTAAAACAACCCATTCCCTGGGTTAAAACAACCCATTCCCTGGGTTAAAACAACCCATTCGCAGGGTTAAAACAACCCATTCGCCGGGTTAAAACAACCCATTCGCCGGGTGTTTTCAACCCAACTTGGGTTGTTTTAACCCAGCATTTGTTAGAGCGTATGGTGGTTAAAATAAGCAAATGCATGAGGCAGATGTTTGTGCATAGTCTATAGTGAAGTTATTGGTTTATGGTTTTATTCATAATGGATATTTAACATAAATTACTATTTGAAGCTTGAGAGCAAATGATGCTTTACTGTTATTCGGCTAAATGTAGCATGGCGCCCATGTGGCGGGTGCATCGGTCATGCCTGCTTCACCCGTGCCATTCCACATTCACACCTCAGTTTAAGGAAAATAAATCAGTCTGCAGCTGCGGGCCAATTCTCCAGAAACTGAAACAGGTTTGGAGAGACTCGCCAGGCAGGTAACCTGCCATAAGATTTCATAAGTACAGAAAATATATTGCACAAACAGTCAGTGAGTGTGCAGTGCTCTGCATTTGATTATTTTTAATGTGCATCAGTGTTTACTACACCGAGAGGCAGAGCACAAACAAACAAACAAACAAACAAACCAAAAGCGGGCTCTCGCTCCTCTCCGGACCGCCCGCTGCTCCGTGAAGAGATGGAGCGGGCCGCTGTAAATATTGAGCGGCCGGTTCCTCTCTCTCTTCCTCACGGCCAGGCCTCGGCCGCTCTGAAAGGCCACTATTGTTTCCTCTCGCTGTCGCCTCTCCACAACCCGGGCCGAAAGTATGCATGTATTTAGAGAAAAGGAGAGCAGGAGAGGATAAAGGGGGTGAATGGAGAGGGGTTCATGGTCCTGCTTGTAATACTCTCGGCGTTTACAGGAACGGCCTTTTCCCTCACCACATCTTTCTCCCACGCCAAATGGCGTTTCACAGACGCATGTGTCTGGCTGCTTCTACCGGGCTTCCTCGAACAATATAGGTGACATTTTGTTGCTCAGGGTCTGTGACGAGCCCTAAGCCGACAGGATTAACCCCAGAACTGAGCTTTGTCCTTCTTGCGCTTAAGTCTTCTGGGGGTGGAGGGGATTTCGTGATGGTTTGAGGGGTGTTTTGTTGCACCCAAGATACAGTATCAGCCGTCACTGTTGTTGTAAAGATTTATGGATCCGTGCACAAAGCACAAAGGAACGTGATTTGCCTTTCGTTTCCCAAAACACTCGGATTCCCCTGCGTGTAGAGCAGTTTCTGAAGATCTGAAGACCTTTTGATCTGAAGCCTTCGTATTAAATGCTTCAAATTAATTTGGTTCGGCCCACATATGAATTCTTTTATTTTGATTTTATTTTGTTGTTGTGTGTTTAAATAAAATATATAAATATTAAATAATAATAAATAAGTTAAAATTAAAATAAATAA
Source organism: Elopichthys bambusa (assembly GCA_037101425.1). Taxonomy (NCBI): domain Eukaryota; kingdom Metazoa; phylum Chordata; class Actinopteri; order Cypriniformes; family Xenocyprididae; genus Elopichthys; species Elopichthys bambusa. The sequence continues at coordinate 30,810,114 of CM074446.1, read as the reverse complement.
AAAAACACAAACATGTATTTCTTTAAGAAATATTTACATGAATACATGCATATTTATATATAATTTATATTATACATAGTTATAAATATTTTTGTTAAATATATACATGCATGCGTGTGTGTGTGTGTATACACACAGTACACACACATATATTATGGAAACATTTATTTTAGATGTGATTAATCACGATTAATCGTTTAAATTTATTTTATTTTATATTAATCGTTTAAATGTATTTATTTTTTGCTTGTTTACTATTATTTAAAATTGTATTTATTCAAGCTCGATTGAAGTTTCTCAAGATCTAGACTGTTTAAATGCTTTAAAATAAAGATAAATATAAATTCTGCTTACATTTGAATTGTTTACAAAAATGTAACTTGATTTAATTTTTATTTATTTATTTAAATTGAATTGTATTTAATTGCATTGTGTTTAAATAAAATATATATTAAATATTAAATTAATTACAAATAATATATATGAACTTATTTTATTATATTTATTTTAAATGTATACATACATATATATATAACTTGTTTATTTAATATTATTTTATTTATCAGCTGTTTAAATTTGTTTCTCAATGACCTTTTTGTCTGCTTATAATAAAAATAAATATAAATTCTGCATACATTTGAATTCTTTACAAAAATGCAACTTTTTACTTGTTTTAATTTGATTTAATATTATGATATTTTATTTATGTTAATACATTTATTGCTGTTATTTTAAATAATGACTTGATTTAATAATAAATACTTTTGTGTAATTTTATAGCTGATTAAATTACAATTTTAACAGTCTAGAACAGAACGAGTAGATGTGACAAACTTTTTACCTGGCCGTGTATAAAGAAAAGCCTTCGGTTTATAAAACAGCGTTCTTTGTCTTAAGTGTGCGGTCAAGTATGTTTGACAACTTAAAACTTGAAGTTTGTTGACATTGTTCTCTCAGATTTTTCTGTTATGAAAACTAGCTTGCCGTTGGAGTAAATCCTCCAGGATCACCTGGAAATGCCGGCGTGTTGTTGATGTTCCGGGGCGAGTGGGTCTGACAGAGGTTTGTTTGTTTAGTGTCTCTGGGAGTAAAGTGACTCGAGGTCTCCTCATTCATGAGGTAATGGCGTGGAGTCACTAAAGGGCTTAAAAAGCCATCGGCTCATTGTCTACTGACACAAAACCCTTTCCTCTTTAATCCCTCTTCCTCTCCTCCATAGAAACCTTCCTGCTCACATTCGGCATTCATATTAATCAGTGTTAAAGGCCTAATGAGATAAATAAGACTTAAGAGGAACCCTGGAGTGTCTTTGGAAGTCTGCAGAAACTGTGAAGTTATAAATTTGCCCAGTTTCTTTCAGTGGCTGAGAACGTTTAAATAGTTTTTGCGTTTGCGTTTGACTGAAATGCTCCTGACCGAGGGTTTGAAGATGATGCGTTCACCGTGTCCCGCCAGGATCTGTTTCTAAAGCCGTGTTTGTTTGGCTGCTGATCTCTCTGCTTCCCAAATCTTGAGCTGTTTTTCTGCCCCCTCGGTGCTCAATGGTCCGGTCCGCACGGAAGAGGCCATCTGGGGCGGCTTCTCTCTCCTCTCTCTCTGGACTAATCGGGGATTACTGGCCCTTTACATTTTCTGTAATAGGCTCAGGGCTTTAGGGGGCTGTCGGGGTGTCTCCTGCACCCGAGTGTTTGATTTAGGCCCAGTGTTGTGGCTACTGCGGGTGACTGACGGTTAGTTAATGCCGCCGGGCCAGATGGTGAAGGTGGATTCATTGACTGTGAAGACAGAGGTCCAAACTAAAAGTTCACACCTCGTGGCTGATGATGTATAAATATGAATAATACTCGGCTGCATAATGAGGGAAATATCTGGAATATCTACACAGAAAGCATTTTAAGATTTGATTACATTTTCCGAGATTAAACGTCTGTGTATCTGTATTAACCATCAGTAATCTTCTAATTATTGTACTGATGTAAGAAACAATAAATGTGTAAATATAATCAAATGCTGAATTAACTGAATGCATCATTAATTGTTATGAAACAAAATGTTCAAGCAGAGATTATTTAGCTATAAAAAAATCTGCATTGTTAAATTAAAATTTGTAAGATGCAAATCTTTTAATCTTATTTAATAATAATAATAATAAGTAATAATAAAACAACAGAAATTAATGAAATCATATACATAATAATAATAATAATATTTATTATTATTATTATTATTATAAGAAAGTGTTTCTTGCTCATTGACATTAAATACTTTTGGAAAGTTGACAATTAAGTTAACTATTTTGCTAAATTTATATATATATATTTTTTTGTTTTATATATATATATATATATATATATACATATTAATTTCTTGCATATATATACACACGCACAAAAAATGTTTTTCTTTTTTTCTTGCATTTAAATATTGTGCACTCAATGAAAGTGTTTAAATATTTTATATATATATATAATCTGATGGTAGCACATCTTATGGTTTCCATATTCACGTTTTAATAGTTGTGTTTTGACATGACTTTCATGGTTTTATTCTAAACTCAACCTGCAGAAGAAAGACTGTAATGTGTTTTGGCGGAGACGATCAGCCAATGGAAGCTCAGCATTTCCTGCCGTCTGATTGGTGCAGACGGTGAAGCTGAGTGTGATGGTGGCAAGTGTATAAAATATTAAGAGCTGTTTGTGATCTCACAGTTCAAGCTGTGCAAACCTTCGCACGCAATCCTGAAGAAATGAGGTCAAGGCGACCGTGTTGAAACGGCAAAGGTGACCGTGAAACCTGAGGGTTCAAATGTTACTTCTGCGGTTGTTTGCACGTGTATTTAATGGCGAGATGTAGGACGGGGCCTTAAAAATGATTTTCTTCTTTTTGTCTTGTTTTCACATACCTAAACATTCTTAAATCAAGATGCATTTACTGGAGACGCAAAATGATAGGAGGTCTTGTTTATGAAAAAAATGTATCAAAACCAACTTTGTTTATGCTTAAAACAAGAAAAACAAATGGCGTCAGAAAAATATTCTTGTTTTCTTTATTTTTCTGACTCCACTGGCAGAAAATTCTGTATTTTAAACACAAACTCGCTTCATTTTCATTCATGTTTCAAACTTAATATCTTCAGTCCTTTTGCTCCTCCAGTAAATGTATCTCGATTTAAGAATGTTTAGATATTTTTTGCAGTGTAAAGGTAAATCTCATTATATACAAGCTGATTGTTAATCGTCCATGCTGAATATTCAGCTAAAAAATACTCTCTTTGTTCTGTAGACTTTTATTCCCCAAATGTTTTCCCCTTTCCTAGCAACTCACCACAGAAATCCTGTCTGTCGAAGTGCCGTGTCGCTCTTAGCCAAGTGTCGACAGAAGCAGCAGAGTTTCTCAATGCCCAGAAACCGCTTTCCCTCCAGCTAAAAACGGCAGGAACGTTCCTCACACTAGTCCTGCCTCTGTCACCGTATCGCTGGTAAGAGCTACATGGCACGAAGGTGCCTGAATTATTCACGGCCATAATCGGCCTTTATGTCATATCACCCGGGCTGGGGCCTGTGTTATTCTAGTGCATAATTGATGCTGCTCAGAAGTGGAAAAGTTAGAATAGCAGAAGTAATGTGAAGGGAAAGTGCAGGCAGGCGCGCGGCGAGGGCTGTCGGGGCAGGAGGATTGCGTGCAGGGGTCAGACGCAATCTCGGGACGGGGAGGCGGTCCGGCTGCATCAGGCGTAACCAGCGCTGACATTGAGCTGAGCTGGAATATCGACTCTCTGAAGATTTACAGCCTGCCGATGACTAGAGAGAACAGCACAAAAAAAAAAAAAAAAAAAAAGGCTGGTATCAATTGTGGCTTTGCTTTTTGTTTCAAAGCATTCTTGAGCCGCTCTGGTGCAATAGTAATTGGAAAAAGAAAAGTTTTTCCTTTTTTTTTTTTTTTTGCCAACCATATTTGGTCAGAACAGATCTCAGTGGTAATCAGGATCAGATCTACACGCTAAATTAATTATATTGACGGTCCAGCGTTGAGGTGTTTATAGAGCTGCACATTGGCAATAACTTGTCATGCTTTTTATTTTCTTGCTGATTTCACACTAGCGAGTTTGGAGTAAGTCTCTTCTGCTCACCAAGGCTGCTTTTATTTACAGTAAAAATTGTGAAATATTATTACAAGTAAAAATAACTGTTTTCCATTGTAATATATTTTAAAATGTAATTTATTCCTGTTATTTTCAGCATCATTACTCCAGTCTTCAGTGTCACATGATCCTTCAGAAATCATTCTAATATGATGATTTGATGCTCAAGAAACATTTATGATTATTATTATTAATGTTGAAAACAGTTCATATTTTTGTGGAAACTGTGATACATTTTATTTTTCAGGATCTTTGATGAATAGAAAGTTCAAAAGAACAGCATTTATTTGAAAGTCTTTACTGTCACTTTTGATCAATTTAAAAAATTGTAGTGTATCATGATTTCCAAAATAATAAGTAGCACAACTGTCTTCAACATTAATAATAATAATAATAATAATAATCATAAATGTTTCTTGAGCAGCAAATCATCATATCAGAATGATTTCTGAAGGATCATGTGACACTGAAGACTGAAAATTCAGCTTTGATCACTGGATATAAATTACACTTTACTATATATTCACATATATAAAAGTTATTTTAAATTACAATTTATTTTCACTATTTTTAATCAAATAAATGCTGCATTGGTGAGTAGAAGAGACTTAATTATTCCAAACTTATTCCTGGCCAGCAGTGTAATTCCCTTCCCAAAAGCCAAACGTAAAAACAGTGTTGTGACAATGCAGAAAAGTTTTGAAAGTTTTGTGTCGCTCACATTCCAGCGACTGCGCTTAAAGTGAAAGCTTAAACCATGTCATTAGTTAGCAGCCTCTAATTAAGTCTCATTCGTTTCTCCTCTAGTGCTCCTTTTGTGCAGCACAGATTTACCTGGCAGAAACACGGTCCGTCTCAAATTAAAAGTGCACACATGGCCTTAGGTTGAGTTTGTTTTACACCTTGCCAACCCTCAGTCGTCTAACTCCCAGCCACGGAAACCATGTCTTTTGTGTTTCTGAACAAAGACTGCTGGGATTTAGTTACTAGCCTGTGAGCTTAAGAAGCAACCGAACACAACGGCTACAAAGAAGCTTGTGGGAAATTCTTAATCTTCAGGTGAACACGACACCTGAGAAACAAATGCACGAGGGCATGTTTATGGTGACTCACGTACAGCGAAAACACACACTGCGATTCGTGCATTTTAATTACAAACTGACGTATTGCTTAATTTGTTTATCCAAACTTGTTTTTGTTTACAGTAACTGATCAAATCATGCGATCTGCAGCCAAATCCAGACACTTCTGCCAGTAAAAGACAAACCTCCATCCAAAATCAACTAGCAATGATAAAACATTCGTTCTGGACAGAAACATAAATATTTCCATAAAGAGATGAGGTAATACACCCGTAAAAATGTGTCTTGCTGCGTGAGCAATTAGTGGTCTAAAGAAAAGCACTCCATCCAAGCTGACTTTACAATGCTTTTATGGCATGTATGAGCAGCTACAATGCAGCCATAAAGCATCTGATAGACACATTAGTCTCTGCGTGTCCAGGAAACATATAAAGAAAATTTATGAGTGCTTTCTCAGTGAGAGCACCTTCAGAAGACACAAGTCAAATCACCAACAAAGACATGAGTTATTAAAGTCCACCATCACCAAAACGACGTCACTGTTGTCAAAATATGAAAGACCCTCTATTATTCCCTTTTACAAAGTCTTGATGTTGTTTTTGGGCTCTACTAGATTGAATGTTGATTATTTTCCTCATATTCTCCATTGTTGCAGCTCCTCTCTTCCCAGTCTGTCAGTAACGCTCTGTTTACTTCCTGTCTCTATGAAGCCACGCCTTCTGAAGAGCACAATGTGCTCTGATTGGTCGGCTGGAGCGGTGTGTTGTGATTGGTGTTTGGGAAATGTCCCGCCCCTTACCATAACCGCCAGTTTCAACACACTACTAACTAACTCAACCAGGCCCCGCCCCTTTATTTTGGGAATATGTATACATTATTACGAGTTTTTAACATGCAATTTTGATTTCATCAAGTTTATTGGTGGTTTTTCTTAGGGATGCAAGAAAATTTCGGCCGATAACCGATAATTCTTTATATTTGAAAGCCGTTAACCGATATATTGGCCGATAAATTTTATATAATTTTTGAGAGCCTGACTACAAAAACAAAAGTCTCACCATTAAAAGTACATGCGTCTCAGCTGAAGGAAATAATCCATTATTTATCAGCTTTAATATATCGGCCAAATTTTCTTATCAGGCCGATAATGATAGCGTTAAAAATGAACATATATCGGCCGATACCGATATGGTGGCCGTGCATCCCTTGATAATATTGTGTAAATCATCATATTGTGTTGCTCTAAATCTCCATCACCACATTATAGGCATCATCTTTAAGAAGTCTGCTCTGAAACTCTCTGGATTTGGGAAATCGGCTCCCTCAGATGGAGTTAAATGGGGGTCCGGTACATTTGGACCCCCCCGTATGGTTGTGTTTCCACAGATTCATGCAGGATCTGACGTAGCCTCGGGCACTTATGGATTATTTCTGCTGCTCTTGCTGTGGTGTTAATTGAGTTCTCCACTTGTTTAGGATACACGGACACAAGACGCTGTGGAAATGATTGTACCCTGCTGATAAAACCCACTGATGATTATTTTCTTGACTTTTTGCTATTTGCATCATTCATACGCCTCATTATAGCTTGAGCCATCATGTAATTAAAAAGATGTAACTGTCAATAATGAAAGCAGTAATTGCATTCTTTAGGAGCGAGATCTTGCACATCTTGCATCTTTACACTCCTAATGAACTCTTTGTTTTAAGTTATAGTAAGTGTCGGCACTTAAATGAACTTTTATCAGCACAATGATCTGCCTGTTACATTAAAATGTCTGAAGAGGGTAACGTAATCATTTAATATAGTACACAGTACATTTTTTTATTTGTCTGTATAAAAATCATATTACATTTTTTTAGTTTTGGAATTATTTGAATACATTTGCTAGAATTATTTTTGTTTTTGTGTATATTGTTATTATGGGTCAATTATTATTATTATTATATTATTTAAAAATGTTCTCTCACTTATTCTTTTTGTGTCCTTCACTTAAATTAATTTTTCTTTTCTTTTTTACCACAATTTGATCCAAAATAACTTAACATAATTTAAAAAAGGTTTTTAAAAATAAATTTGGTTTTTTTTTTTGCTATTTTGGTCAATAATTTGCTACATTTTGGTTTTTTTTCTGAGATATTTACCCAGATAATATAGAATATAGCTGGCAAAATGTCATTATATATATATGTATATATTCTGAAAATATACATAATTATCATGTCTTTTTATACAGTGTTTCACATTATTTATTTTTTTCTATTTCATCTTGATAATAATGGTTGTATATCATATTTTTATACTCTTATATAAATGTCCTTGTGGTTTCTCTTCATTTTCCAGTAGTAAAAATTTCTTGATATATTACTTTTTTTTATTGAGAATTATATAAATTTGACCAACAAGCTATGGAATTCACGTTTATGTATTATATTCTTCATAGTAGGTGTTTTTTCTAGTCTAAATAATGTTTTAGCGTAATTATTGTGTGGTTTGCATAGTAAACGCTCAAAAACGTATGTTTGTGGATGAAAGCCTTGTCGTATTTTAAATTATTCTCTTTTCTTGAAGGTTTCACTGATTTCTTCATGTCTGTTGTCGTCGTTTTGTGATCTGTTAGAGTCAGTAGAGAGTTTTCAGGTGCCTGAGTCTCTTAGACTCTTGGGTTTGATGGTGTCTGGTTTGGGTGGAGGCCGAGGGCCGTGGCGCGTCGAAGAGTGGCCAGTGTCTGGAGATTAGAGAGCGGGGGGCGGCGTGTGGGTTGAGTGAATCACGTGACTTTGGCTTGTGAGTTTTTCCCTGATGGCTTTTGGCACGCAATGCTGGAGCTCTGCTTCTGCCACCAACCAACCAACCAACCAACCGCCCGACCGACGGACCAACCAGCGCCTACAGAAAGATCTTCCAAGGACGTGAAAGCACAAGTGAGCCAATAAGGAAAGACGGCTTGCATCGCTATGCATGAAGAGGAAATGCTTTGTTAAATCTGACTTCTGTTGCCTTGATCTGGTGCTTACTAGAATGAATATGATGTAGGTCATAGGAGCTAGTGAGTGACGGCGCGCTTCAAAGAGGACTTTCTCTTTAATGAGATTATTATTTTGGGGTTTTTCTTCATGTGGCTCTTTTTATTCGCAGAGAAAAGCACAGAAGTACCATTGAACCCTTGCTCACATTCACACTGGATTGCTGTAAATCCATTTTGCAGACAGGAGCTGATACACTGTACAATGAATTTTGTTTAAAAAAACCCATATTTTTTAGCAATCATTACTGCAGTTCATTATATCATGTAGAATCAGAGTGTAAAGAGTGTCACAGAAAAGTGTCTGCTGAAAGATTAAAGGGATTCTTTTATATTTAGCACCATATGTTTATTGGTATATATTATCGTCCTATTATAGACCAAAATCTATTTACACTACTTACACAGTGTCTATTTGCAAAGGTTATTTTCACCAACTCCATCCACCATTGCTCAGATATCAGATATATTATTATTAGCACATTTACATTTATGCATTTGTCATTTAAGCATATTACATCTGTTTGCACCTTATGCACTTGCAGTGTAAACAAGATGATGTTTGTGTCTATTTGTACTTGGTACTTGGTTTCTACCACTATTTACACTCTCATTTTTAGTACAGAGAGTGTAAATAGTGGTAGAAACCAAGTAGAAATCCCACTTAGTACAGAATTTATTCAATATTTTTTAATTGTTATTTTGTTATTTATGTTAATCATATTAAGTAATTATGGGTCAGTTCTTCATATTATTGTATACTCTAAAAATGCTGGTTTAAAAACAACCCAAGTTGGGTAAAAAATGGACAAACCCAGCGATTAGGTTGTTTTAACCCAGTGAATGGGTTGTTTTAACCCAGTGAATAGGTTGTTTTAACCCAGCGATTGGGATATTTGAACCCAGGGATTGGGATATTTTAACCCAGCAATTGGGATATTTTAACCCAGCGATTGGGTTGTTTTAACCCAGCAAATTGGTAGTTTTAACCCAGTGAATGGGTTGTTTTAACCCAGCGATTGGGATATTTGAACCCAGTGATTGGGAAGTTTTAACCCAGCGAATGGGTTGTTTTAACCCAGAATGGGTTGTTTTAACCCAGCGATTGGGATATTTTAATTTAGCAATTGGGTTGTTTTAACCCAGCGAATGGGTTGTTTTAACCCAGCGATTGGGATATTTTAACTTAGCAATTGGGTTGTTTTAACCCAGCAATTGGGATATTTTAACCCAGCGATTGGGTTGTTTTAACCCAGCAAATTGGTAGTTTTAACCCAGTGAATGGGTTGTTTTAACCCAGCGATTGGGATATTTGAACCCAGTGATTGGGAAGTTTTAACCCAGCGAATGGGTTGTTTTAACCCAGAATGGGTTGTTTTAACCCAGCGATTGGGATATTTTAATTTAGCAATTGGGTTGTTTTAACCCAGCGAATGGGTTGTTTTAACCCAGCGATTGGGATATTTTAACTTAGCAATTGGGTTGTTTTAACCCAGCAATTGGGATATTTTAACCCAGCGATTGGGTTGTTTTAACCCAGCGAATTGGTAGTTTTAACCCAGCGAATGGGTTGTTTTAATCCAGCAATTGGGATGTTTTAACCCAGGGAAGGGGTTGTTTTAACCCAGCAGTTGGGTTAAATGTTTGCCCAACCTGCTGGGTAGTTTTATTTAACTCAACTATTGTTTTAAAATTGCTGTATTTCTTGCTTAAAATGAACCCAAAATATGTCGGAAATTAACATTTATTCATATGTTTAATAAATGAACATTTATTAATAAGTTAAATGAATAATAATAATAATTAAACAATAAACGTTTATTAAATTAATTATTAATAAATGTTCCCCTTTTGATTATTATTGTTTCCTCTAGTCATTATGTGTCTGATTTTTATTTCCCAACCTATTTTGGGTTCATTTTAATCCACACATATAGTCATTTTTAAACAATAGTTGAGAAAAATAAAACTGCCCAGCAGGTTGGGTCAAACATTTAACCCATCCGCTGGGTTTGTCCATTTTTAACCCAACCTAGGTTGTTTTTAGCTCAGCATTTTTTAGAGTGTAGTTTTTTTTAATTGTTTTTATTATTTAATAAAAAAAAATCTCTCACTTATTCTTTGACAAAAGATGTGACTTGTTAAGTGTGTGCTTAATTTAAAAAAAAGAATGTAATTAAAAATACATTTTATTTGGCTTTTTTTTTTTTTTTTTTTTTTACTGGGATACTGACCCAGATACTGTAGCTGGCAGAAGGTCCAGCACATTTGCACTTTACACTTGGTGTAAAAGCCGCTGCCAAATATTCATGGGTGTGTTTGTACCGTTACATAATTTGCATAATTCCTGGGTGTTAAAACTCAGACTGTGTGTGCAAAATAAACAGCCCTGTCAGCGGACGCTATTCATTCCCACTCAACCCCCCCGAGAGTTTGCCGAAGTGGGAACGTTTTGGTGCTTTTCTGTGTCCCGTGAAACGCTCTTTGCACCTGCGCTGAGAAATGAGTCTGCAGAATTAAAGCACAGCACATTGATTTTTTTTCCCTCTCTCTTTCCCTTTTTTAATATCCTGCTGCCATTACCTGACTCACAAAATGACCAGTCAATATCACATCTGCATTGTGATTAAAGCACAGAGAAAGGGCTTTTCTCTCTGAGAGTCACTATATATATAACGTACAGAGGTTGAGAATCCGATTGCATTTCCAGATAAGCTCAGATGATGTAGCCGTTCGACTTTAATTAAAGTCTCGGGTTTGGAGGGAGTGAGACAGATCAGACAGACGTGAAGTCATTTGCCTTTTTTGAGAAAAACTTTTACCATTTAAAGTAAGTGTTTTTTAATGTTAAAATACTTTTATTTATTTATTTTTATATTTTTGGTAACTACTAAGGCCAGTTTGAATTATATACAGTACCCCATATATAGTATATAAGATTATTGTCTTTCTATATCAAAATGTAATGTTTACTTTAATGTTACTTGCCATTTTTATGTGATAATTACTAGCAATTTCTAAATGTACACTTTTAAAAAGTGCTGGGTTAAAACAACCTAATCACTGCGTTAAAACAACCCAAATCGCTGGGATAAAACAACCCAATCGCTGGGATAAAGCAACCCAATCGCTGGGATAAAGCAACCCAATTGCTGTATTAAAACAACCAAATCGCTGGGCTACAACAACCCAATCGCTGTGTTAAAACAACCCAAATCGTTGGAATAAAACAACCCAATCACTGGGTTAAAACAACCCAATAGCTGGGCTAAAACAACCAAAATTGCTGGGTTAAAACAACCCAATCGCTGGGATAAAACAACCCAACCGCTGGGATAAAACAACCCAACCGCTGGGATAAAACAACCCAAATCGCTTGGTTAAAACAACCCAATCGCTGCATTAAAACAACCCAATCGCTGGGCTAAAACAACCCAAATTGCTGGGTTAAAACAACCCAAATTGCTGGGTTAAAACAACCCAATCGCTGGGATAAAACAACCCAACCGCTGGAAAAAAACAACCCAAATTGCTGGTTTAAAACAACCCAAATCACTGGGTTAAAACAACCTAATCGCTGCATTAAAACAACCCAACCGCTGGGATAAAACAACCCAAATCACTGGGTTAAAACAACCCAAATCGCTGGGATAAAACAACCCAAATCGCTGGGTTAAAACAACCCAAATCGGTGGGATAAAGCAACCCAATCGCTGTATTAAAACAACCAAATCGCTGGGATAAAACAACCCAATCACTGGGTTTTTTTAAAACACTTTAATAGATACATTCATTTTTATCATGCATTTTGACAGTAAAAATGTCAAAAAATAGAAATGCGTTAATGCATTTAGACACCTTAACAGTTTAAACAATATATATTGGCTCGGTAAGATGAATAAAACATGTTTGCATAGATGAAAAGAGCTTTTTCACAGGAGTTTCTTGCGTTGAAAGAGGAAGCACAATAGATCTGGAATGTGCTCACACTGAGTCTCTGCCGTTCATATGTTCGGCTCTCCGTCATACACACACATTTCTTTTGTTAACAGCGGCTGTAAAGTCAACCCGCCTGGACCGCGCTGATCCAAACCAAACAGCTCATGATGAGTCCTGCTGACTCGACAGACGACACACGCAAACACGCACCGAAGTCAACAGAGCACACTGTCTGCATGATATGCTAGATATTATTGTTATTAAAGTCAACATGAAAACATACGTAGGATCAAATCATGAAGAGTTGACTGAATGATGAATAGTGGGTGTTTTAGAGCTGAATGTGAGTTACATTAATGTTACCCAGCATTAAATTACTTCTTTCTAAGATTTTAGAAAGTTAAATGTAAAATTTGAGGCTCCTTATTTGCACATGCAATGGCCGTGTGTTCACATATGTGAATTAAAACTGTGTCTGTCCTCATTGTTGTAGGTGATTGGCCGCATGTGTTTTATCGGGGTGTGGTCGGTCTGGTGCCTGTTTTTATTTTCTCTTGCTATGGTGCCACCCCGATTAGACACCATCTGGTGGGTGGCATGGCATTTTGCCAGTGTCCGGCCCACGATACTGTATTTCTTGTCGTGTTTTAAAGGCTTGTCATTACGGAAATTCCCCCTTTTTTATCCCGCTGTGAGTAATTATCTCTGAAAGAGGGACGCATTAGTGCTCACGGGGGGCGAGTGTCTGTCGTTCACGTCTCTCAAATCTTCTTTCAAGGTCAATGTTTGTCCAGGGATCATCCCTACAGCACACACACATACTTCCCTTGCTTCTCTTTCTTTTCTTGAGTGTAAAAGCGCATCAAAAGAGATGCTTTGTCACTGACTGGATAGTAACATCAAAAAGACATCAGAAAGCTTTATTTTTAAAGCATTTAATTTATGCAAACATACTGTAATTTTTATATTCTAAGGATGGATGGATGGATGGATGGATTTACATGAGATTTTCAGGAGTTACATTTTCTTCATACCTATAATGCCCCTTTCACAAGATGTAATATAAGTCTCCAGAATGTGTCTGTGAAGTTTCAGCTCAAAATACCCCACAGATCATTTATTATAGCTTGTCAAATTTGCCCCTATTTGGGTGTGAGCAAAACACGCCGTTTTTGTGTGTGTCCCTTTAAATGCAAATGAGCTGCTGATCCCGGCCCCCTTTCCAGAAGAGGGCGGAGCTTTAACAGCTCGCGCTTCGGTTGCTCAACAACAACAAAGCTGGAGAATCTCACGCAGCCAAAATGACGAAAGTTTTCAGCCTTACATTGTTCAAACCGGAGTCGACACTGATGGAGAGACTCGGGAAGAAGTTACAACTTTTAGACGTTTCTGAATGGTTAGTGGATAAATTTATGTAGTTGCTGTGGAGTTGATTCAACTCATCCACTAGCATGTGCCGTCATGTTCATCTTTTGCGTTGAATTGACCCTTGTTTGTGAAGCAGTCCGGCGTAAAATGACGGCATTTACAACAACAACAACTCTTCCTCTTCTCTAAAGCAGCCCAACATGGCCCCGCCCCCTTTGTTATGTGTTCTCGGGGGCGGGGTTTATGTAAATTTTAGGGTTAGTGATGTCACCAACCCGGGAAGAAGCAGATGTTGTTTATGCTCAAACAGCAACATTACACACTAACTAAAGTTAAAAAAGTGAAACCATAATCAAGGACGCATTTAAGTTTGAATGCACTGTAAGCTGTTGCCAGTTGCATAATGTAAATGATTTGAAAATGTAAATGACTGATTTGGTCTTGGTGTGAATCGGCCTGTTTCTGTCAATCAGTGACGCAACCCAATGCAGGAAATGTTTCTGCACATCACTAGAGTAAAAGGGTGAGAGGTCGCAGCGAGCCCAACCAGCCGCATCATCTGTAATTACCCGACGTGTGCTGGTGTAATTGTAACCCGAGTCCTGCCTCAGTACAGGCTGTCAATCAAACAGGAGGAATCCTGCTTTTAACCTGATGAAGCTCCTGTGTTTTATACAGATGCATGTCAGTGTGCATCACAGTATGTCATAGGGTCAAAGGTCATGCAGAGTGTAGGTTAATGGATCAGGGTTTTTTTTTAACCAGAACCGAATGCTCTTATAAATGCTCACTCTGGTGAATTATTTGGAACCATTTTTTAACTGTCCCCTTGAAATACTCTGAGTCACAGCATGCAAATGCAACACTCGTGGGCAGAATATTAAAATTACCTTTTGTTTTATGTTTAGTTGCACCACGCATAATCGAATCATCTAACTCGTAAGTATCTGTGCGTCATAGGTTATAGATTATGTTTGTACCATTTGGCACAGGGCTCATTAATACCTTCATTTTCATCAAGAAAAGGTCACAAGTATGTTTTCCTCCTTCACATTGCAGATGTTGTATTGAGTGGAGAGTTATTTTAGCCTCTCAAAGCGAGTCACATGCACCCGGCGACCTGAAGCGTACAGTGAACTATTCGCCGGCGTTATTGTAGTCGCTTCTCTGCTAAATAGGAGCTTTATTTGTCTTCAGTAGTTCATTGTTCTGTGTGATGTGACATTTTGATTTTCAGTGATGAGCAGAATAATCTTTAGAGCAGTGCTTGAAGCCTAGATACCCATGATAGATTGTTGTCTGGTCGTGGTTGTCTTATGATGCTGCTTTTTTTTAGCGTGAGATTCTAAAAAAGATAATAAGTGCCATAAATTAAAGCAAAGTTAAATTGAATATATGCATGAAAATGTGTTTCAGATCCATGTTTTAATGCATTAATTTTTCATCACCCAGAACGTAATTTCATTGCACAGTCTCTCTGTAGCTCAGGAGACAGATTTGTGTTCAGAGTGGTGTTTCATTCTGATAACTTTGTTTTTGGATTAAAATCCTTTTGGAGAAATAAAAACGGACTCATGCAGATGTGGAGAGAAGCTCGGATCATCTAATTGAGACATTTGATTGCAGACTTCGGTATGTTAGTAAGTCTGAGCACAGTTTGAGACATTAGTTTGCATGCACACAAATGATCCGTTTATAATCAGATTGATGACTTAATTGAAAGAGAGCTAAAATAATCCAATCAACAGGAAAAAATAAGCATGTAAATGCTTGACTATTTTCTCAATCAAATGCGCATGTTTATTTACATCTCATGTCTTACGAACTGGTCATGAGAGAATAGATACTGAATATTTGCTAAAAATCTCTTCTGATCTAAATTTCAGCTTTCTTATTAGATGTTATTAAAGAGGTCATGAATTGAGATATCAACTTTTCCTTGAGCTTTTGATATATAAGAGGTCATCGTACTATAAGAATATCCTGTAAGTTTCAGAACTGAAAACTTCCTTGTTAGTCCAATAAAAGCTTTTATTGACACCAGGTCCAGCGAACGACTCGTCCCCGAATGTGCCTATAGATAGGTGAAACTCCGCCTCCACAGAAGAAATCAACGCCTACTTCATCATTGCAGCGTTAGCCCCGCCCACTGGTGTGTTAATGAGATAAAGAGCGATACAGGACTAAAATAACATTACCTTTCAAAGCATCCTAATGCTAGGAATATGATTATTTATTTAGTCTCAGTTGAGCTTTATTTATTTGTATTTGGTACATTTCACTGTCAATCGCATTTCGCAAACAGACTTTTACGATATTACGATATTAATTCTAATGCCTGATCTGATGTTAATGATTCATGTACAGTCACATGATCTTTGTCAGTAAATCAAACCAGTGACTAAACGCTCAACTTCACTTTGTTTCTCTTAGTAGGATGAAAATAATCTGTTATTTAAACGGTGATTAAATTATATATAGAAAGCGATCAAAGAACGCTCCCTTTACAATCGCTGGAGCTGTCAATCAAACAAAACTCTCATTTTATTCAACGAATCTCTTAGTTACATCGCGTTTGCACTGTTAGTTATGATGAAAGCATTCGTTAGTGTGCAGAAATTGAGTTGACGAGACGAGATCACTGCTTTCACGAGCTCAACAACATCGACTACAATGTTCATCACTGCAACCTTTATGCCACCATCTAAACATAATGCCATAGATCTAAAAGTAATGATTTTCACGATTAGTTAACCTTGAGAGCTGTAATAGTAAAAATGTGCTAAAAGAGAGAGTAATACTTAGCTATTTCATATGCAAAGATATCAGCCAATCACAGCAGTGGGTGTTTACACTGAAGTCTCACAGAGACACGCCCCTTGAAACGGCTAAAATCAGGGTGGAAAAATGCCTTTTATTTCTAAATTATGACAATTTTTGATGTAAAAAGCATACAAACATTATAAGCGCACCACAGGAAACATTATAAAACAATAAAACAACGCACTTTAAGGCAAAAACGACAATTATGCTCACTGTGACGTAAGGTATTTTCAACATTTA